>JAPMOR010115253.1:0-17040 GCA_026543865.1 Argiope aurantia | reverse complement strand
ATATATATATATATATATATATATATATATATATATATATATATATAATACATAATTTTTTATAAAACATTTTCTAATTAGTAATACAGAAGAAATAAAAGTATACATTGAAATTAATGGACATAAAATGAAATATAATAAAGAAAAAGAGCAAATATTACGTCCCTAAATTTAATCTAATCTTCTATAATTCTTAAAAAAAGCATCATCACATGTGTAAAATTTTTATGCAAACTTAAAAGTTACTGAAACAATATTAAAAAATGCGATTCTATTACCTAAAAAATACGATTCAAAATTAGTATTATTTTTCTTAAAAATTCAATGGGATAAAAAAAGAAGTGCATTAAAAATGCCCAAGCAGAATGAATAATATTTCGAAATCATACAATATTTTCTTTTTAATTAAATTAGTGGAATAACATTGCTATTAAAAGAAACTAATTAAATAAAATTTTCCAATGTTAAAACTTTCATTCCCATAAACCTTTACAAATTCCTATGAATACCAAGATTTTAAGTTTATAGTATTTACTAAAAATATGTCACTCATAAAAGTATGCTTCATAAAAGCTTATGTATTACTCGTTACTACACTAATTTTTATTTGTTAAATACTTCATAAATATTCATTATAATAATTTTGTTAATTGTTTAATTGTTTTGTTTGTTAATTGTGACATTATTTTCACAACAGAAAAAAAAATGATTTAATTCAATATGATTATTTAATCATTAATTTCGAAAATAAATATTTTCCAAACATACAGTATTGTTTATATAGTATTGTATATTCCAAATGTATAGTATAAATATATAGTATTATGTTGTCATCAGGCGTATTCAATGCATAAAATTTTGAAAGCGCTTTCTTAAACATAAATTAGTATAAAAATGAATTATTGGTTTGATACTGAATAAAATTCTAGAAACAGAAATAATCAACATTTACAAAGTTTTAAAAATTTTACGATAGAATAGAAAGCCTTTTCTTCATCACAATGAAAATTTCTCCTTCTACAGAAATCCTAAAATCGAATCCATTAAAAAAAATAATGACGACAAAGAAAATAAATTTGCCTAGATAAAGCCTAATGTTTAAATACAAGTTAAGTATTTCATACTTAATGTTTAGTTTTGTAATTTAAAAAAAAATGTATGTTTTTAAGTATATATGTACATATATTTAAAATTTGTATCAATGAGTTGAACTTACAATATTGTTTATATATATATTTATCAATATTTAAGACACCGATAAAAATATAATTTACTTCCAATGAGCCTCGTCTTTTTAAATGTAATGGTTGTATTGCACAATTTTGAAAAAAAAATCATTACTACTATTCTTAAAAAATGCAAAATTTGTTTCATAAGATTGAAAGAAAAGTTAATCTAAATGTAGTTAAAAAATTGCAGAATCCTGCATGCTGTCGTTGCTTGATCATTAATTTCCACTTTAAGATTTTACAATTTTTTTAAGATTAAAATCTTTTTAAGAAAAAAAATAGCCAAAAGATAATAATTACAGAAATTTTAAAAAATAATGATTTTTCTTTACCTAATGACATTTTATGAGATTAACCTTAAACTCCTAATGTCAATTCAAATTTTACGGAAAACTAATTATATATTTTTTTCTTAATTCGTAGGAATAAAATACACTACTTAAATTAAAAAAAGAAAGATAAATAGAACTATTTGTTTCCATATATTGCAATGACTTAGCAGTGACATTCATATTAGTCCTTTATGAAAGAAAAATGGTGTGTGAAGGAAACAAATCAATTAACAAAGTTATTTGATTTTATTTATTTTAATTAAGTTACTTTTTTAATTGCAGGTATCAAAAAGAAATTAAAGTAACAATATGAAATATTTTTAAAGAAAAACTTATTATTCAACAATAATTTTATTGCCTTGGAGTTCTTAGCTTACAGATTAATTTTGCGACGAATTAATAAAAAAGTATTTTGACTTTAAAAAACTATGATGAATTAGTAAATAAAGAGCTTTAAATACCGAAAAAATTAAAATATCTTTAGTACGCTTTAAAGGTGTTTAGTCAGCGTTTCCTATATTAAATTACATCTTTTATACATTGCTTTATTTGCTTATTTATTTTATTTAAATAATCTTTTGTTTAAATTTAACGAATCTCCGCAAATAAATAAAAAAATCATGGATTGGTGCAAATTATTTAGCACATTACTCTTTTCTGTATGTTTACTGCATACTTTCGCTTTTTTCAGTATCCTAATATTTGAAGTTGCAAGAAATTCATCTTCTGTTATTGAATAGTGATTAAACATATATTCATTTTAATGTCACTCCCTTTCTATTTGATGTCAAGTAAAGCATATATTTCTGCTACAACATCCTTTGAAATCAATATCTTTCAAAACTTTCACTCGTAAAAATGATTAGACATTTAATGTTTGCAGATTCAGTGACCAGAGGAACATATATGCACAGTTTTATGAAAGCTCGTAAGCTCGTAATCCTGAGTTCTAGAAACCTAAACATAATCACTATATAACTGCTGTTAAGAGTTAGCACTCTGCAGGATTTGTGAAATAGACTGTAGTTTATTTTCCACAGAAAGAAAAATTCACCATAGATGATTTAGATTATATATTTACTAAATAAACAGAGAAAAAATACTGAAACCATTAAACAAATCCCACATCCATCTTTAAAATAATTCAAATGAAAAAAACATTTTAGATCATAGTATAACCATTCAGTTTATTTTAAAATTGGTTAAGTTATCAGTGTAGGTGATACTTGATATATTCCCCGTATTCTTAGAATATTGAGTTATTTGAGTTAAAGCCAATAAAATGGTTGAACTTATCTGAAAGATATATGACATTTTCTTTATAATAAAATGTCCGAATGAATATAATTTCTTTACTTAGCTTAAATATATTCATTGTGATCAGAAACAATATATCCATTATATTATCTATTTATATCTATTTACGATTACATTGCCAACTCAACTGGGTTAGTATTAAATATAAGGAGTTTTGTTTAAATTACCCATTTGAATTAATAAATGAATATTTTAAAAATTTGTCAAGAAATGGCGTTAAATTATTGCTTTTCTAACTTTTTAAATTTGAAAGTATAATAGTTTTTCATTTTCTAGCATAAAAAAATGAGTCTTTTGGTATAAACAGTAGAAATAGAAGACATAAATTTAAACAGTTTCAACAGAAAAAGACTACAGGGTAAAAATTACATTTCTTATATTTGAGTATTTTCAAAAGTCGAAAATATTTTTTTCTTAAGTTTACATTGTGATTGATTTATTGTAATTATGCATTTTAAAGGACAAAACATATTTTTTAACGATATTATCAGGCATTTAATATTTGATTCATTTAAAAATTATTTTTATTTATACTTGTTGCTTTAATGTGTTTATTAATTCTGTTTTTTTTATTTGGAATCAGTGTGAAAGCAATAAATAATTATTTTTGCGATAATATGACCTTATTTTTTTCACATTAATTTAATTGTTTCTTCTTTTTAGAATATTCTATAATTTCTGTTAAAACAAATAAGTTCCATTTGTAAATTAGTTCAGTATAATTTTTTAGATCTTAATTAATTTTGTTTCTCGAATAAAATGAAATGAGTGAAATTGAATCGCATAATATATAAATCTGAAATCTTTTTAATTTTCTATCAAACGTTTTCACTTTCTTTTTGTAGAAATAGATCAGAAGAGTATCTAGTTGCAATAATAGTCTTTAAATTCTTTAAAAAAAATATATTCATTGAATTTTTAAACATTAGGATATTACAATTTCATTCGTAATAGGTATTAAATCTATTTATTATTAATTTAAAGGCTTAAATATAATATTTGAAATGCCAGTAAAGAAACAAGGTACATTTTTCATCCTTTATAAGCAAGTAAAAAATGGTGGTGACAATAAAAATTCCTTTAACTTTTAAAAAGAACTTATTAAATAAACTTGTAATTTTTGAACTAAGACTTACTGATTCTCACAACCTGATTTTTCTTCCTTCTTTAAACTCCCTGATGGATGATTTCCGAATTTATTTTCCATTCTATTTTTTTGGCATTTCAATTTGGTTTTATTTAATGATAAATAAAACCGCAAAATGCAAGGTTCCAAATACAATGGTCTCAATAAAAACTAAGCTAATAGGCAAGTTCTGAAAAGGTTGTTCCGATCAATTTTTATGTTAACCATTTTGTAGTTTTTTAAATTAAAAGTAATCTGAAACCTATAGGAATATGCTGTTATAAATTGAGACAGATGTATCAAATCTGGAAAGTCCTTAAGTGAAAAAGTAAAGAACATTTTCCATGAAACAAATTTAATTGGAACTTCTGCTTTATTTTATTAATTGAAGTATGAAAAAAATTAACATTAACAAAATTTTGTACTAAGAGATTATTTATGATTTGAAAATGCATCTTATGTATTATGTCTGAATAAATAGGAAATGTAATTTAGATGGTACCTCACATTATGTTTCTGTAAAGGCATTTATGATTCAACATCATTAAACATAAAATTTAGTTTTTAGATATTTTCAATTTTATGGAACCTTATCATTTAATGGTGAAAAGTTATTTCTTTGTAAAAAGATTGAAGAATTATGAATACTACCAGGCATAACAGATCGTTTGATATTAATGTTTTTTGGTAAAGGGAGGTCATTAATATATTTTATGTTTGGCATATAAATATTTTTTGGCATATATAGGGTAAAAAGGGAGTATTTTATGTTCTCTTACATATTTAGATGTTGTTAAATACCTTACAGAATTTTTAATGCCGCATTATCATTTCGTATCGAAGCGGAATTGATTTCTCCAAGATTTTTATAACATTATTATTTGAGGGATTCGAATTATAACAACGCAGAACTTGCATTAGCAAGTTTTATAATAATGATACAGTTTCCAGCAATGAAATACTGCTGATTGGCTTTGATCTTGTATTAAATATTCTGATCTATATGTCCAAAGCCAACAGACAACTATTATCATTTTACTCGAAAATGTGCAGATTAAAATTCAAATTTAAGACCGATAGAGAAGATAAATATATTCTAGTGCAGTTATAGCTATTTTTTTAAGTGTTTCTTAAAGAAATGAAATTATTGATTGTCGATAAATTGAATAAAATTGTAATTATGCCTTTCTAAATTTCTACGTATATTTTTTCACTGAATATATATTTTCTTCTATAATCATTTAATTAATAAAGCCTCCATCTCGTGTATTTTTCTAATATGACACTTTATCCTTTATATCAGAGTGCAATGATTTGCCTAATCGAATTATGCGTATTCATTTTGTTTAAAATGTAATTATTTATAAAATATTTAATATCACCTATCAAAGACTAAGCGGTATAAAGTAGACAGGCACAATAAATAAGGCTATACAAAGCTGTAATGACATTTAATTGCTTAGAAATACAATAGACATTTATTTAAAATACTATATACAAATTGAGCCTGGACATTTTAACAAAGACAAGATATAATTCAAACACGTTATTTGAAATCTTTACAATAAAGAAAATTATTTAAATTTGTCATGCATTTCCCTGTGCAGGATTAATCTGCAATTTAGAACATTGTATTTAATTTTATAAAATTTGCTGTATATACCCATTTTTAAAATTATTTAATATTTAATTTAGAATGAAATTTATGGAAAGGATTTTTCTGCATAACTTTTAATTTTTCATTTAATAAATAAACAATATATTCATTAAATTTTACTGAAAACATTAGCCATTCAAATATTTGTAAATATTATGTTGATAATTTCTCATATACATGGCTTCCCTTTTAGAAATATTTTCCGCAACTTTCTTTACAGTATAAATTAAATTTGGAAGTGTATATAACCGATTACAACTATTATAAATGTCATTTTGTTATACAAAATTAGAATTAAATATCTTTGAATGTTTTAACTTATAATTAAATTTTTATAAAGACATTATATTTGCTACAAAGATGCCAAACAATATTTATAAAGGAAATGTACTTAAATCATTTCCGCTTTTTTTGTAATGAGATTTGACCCAATTTTTAATCCAGGAATTTAGCATTTATGTTTCTAAATGATTTCTGACAATATAATGGAGGACATTATTTAATTATATGCACGAACAGATATCAAATTAAGAAGAATATTTTCAAAGGCAATAAAGGAATTGTTTTTCCTCTTTATAGCACACAGTTTCACTTGCATTCTTTCTAAGCTGATCGAATACTAAAGATCTTGATAAAAATGATCTCTAATCTAAAATATATTATCATTATTAATGCATATAAACTACCAAAATATTTATAATAATTTTAAATAAATTAATTATTCAACATAATTTAAATTTAAAAAAAGCTATGAACTCAAATAAAAAATAACGGGCAGTGTCAACTAAATTATATAGATAAAAGAAATTTGAATGCACAAAATAAATGAATTATTTATCCAATTAAAATACGAAATGCTTATACACTTTACTATTAAATAGAATTCACTCGAAATTTTATTCATAATACACCAAATTTAATTAATTAAATGAAATTAAATGTGCAAATGGAATTTCTTTAGATATTTATTCTAGTTTCTTAAACAGAAATTTAGTTATTCCGACATTCAAAGTGGCATTGTTACATTTAATTAATTGTCTCATTGATCTTTGAAACCTCATTAAATATTTTAATAATTAACATGATATTTTGAAGTTAAAAATGAATTTTTTAACTCTCCTTTATGAAAATGTTTATTTCTTTCAAACTTCAGTGCGTTAAGTTGGGAAAAATGTTAATTTGGCATTAAATATTATATGAATCTTCAAGCGAATGTTTGATCAATTCTATCTTACTTTTGCAGAGACCATTCTGTGGCAAAAGAAAGAAAGAGAACACATAAGGATATACTTATCCAAATGTATGGCGCAAATGAATTAAAAGCATCATAGCAAGAAAGTATATTGTATGTTCAAAATTTATTTAATATTTATTATAATGATTTCTTTTTCTTTTTTTTTATTCTTTTAATATATGTTTTATAAGATCGCTCTTTCATTTAAGAGTAAATTTCAATAAAATAAGAAATATCTAAAGGAACAAAGTGTCATGACATTTTCTAGGCATTAACTACACAAAATTTAATTAGAAATTAGAAAATAAGTAGCCACAAAACCTGTGCCCTATTTTGTAACTCGATATTCCTATTTCTTTGACATTAAAAATGGTAAATTGTTGATTCTTGATTAGAATGCGGAATTCTCTAGATATGATATTTTTGTTTTTTATAATTTCCAGATTTTGAAGATACAAATTAAATTTTGGCATTCTAGAAAAATTTTTAGAGATCAATTTCGAATTAACAGTCATCATTTTTTATAAAAAGGAACCAAATTATTTTCCTCATTATTTCTTCCTAAATATATTGCATGCTTAGGTTATTATTTTATTTTAATATTTTAGTTTAATTCATAAAACAGCAAACTTATGGTCCTTTTAATAATTGTTTTGCTATTTAATTTGTGTTTCATAATGATTTCTTTGTCAAAAGTAACATGATTAATTCTTCTAAAAATTTTATCTAAAATAAAGCGTATCAATAAATTATTAATTTACTTAAAGAACAAACAATAAATATTAATGATTTAAAATTTCATTTTAATTTCCTAACCAAAATATTGTGTTAAGAACATCTAATATCATTTTTAAAGGCAAAAAATATTTTGAAATTTATTTACTAGCACTGCGAAATAGAGAAAAAAAATACTGCAATGTTAAATTATTAAATGTGGTTAATTTCTTCAAAATGCGATGCCCTTAGCCGTAACATTTTACTTAAAACTCACATTAAAATGATACAGCAAAATCTTATAGTTAAATTAAATTAATTAAGTTGATTTGAAATGCGGCCCATTTCAACAGACTTTAAAGCGGTAGTGCTTTTAACTAATACTTTGAGATTATTGAGAATGCATGAAATAAGTAATTTAATTTAACGCTCTTAATTAACGTAGAAGACATTTCCTCAAATTATCATGATTTTTCTGATGAGATGTTTAAAAACATCAAACTGGAAAATTTAACCCATTAGGAAAGAAATTAATTGTAGCAAAATATCAAAACAAAAAGATGCGTCTCATTTTTTCTAAAATGAAATCAGTTTGTGGTAAATATGGAATTTTCGGATTATAAGTTCGATTTTATTTCAACATAATCCTTTTTTTTCATATTCGGCTACAATTAAAATTTAAGCAATTGCGCTAGATTTTAAAAATTAAGTTTTACACATTTTATAATTATACAAAACATTTATTTCTTGAAATGTGCATTTTTGAATTTTTTTCGTTTTATAAAGTTAAATTAATTAGAAGGTTTTAAAGAAGCGTTAATTGAAATCTAATCAGAAAAAAAAATCAATGCTTGTAAAGAATGTTTGTTTAAAGGATTTTTTTTGGCGCAACAGCCATATTTGGGAAAACGGCGCCATGCATATTGTTAAATGAAAAGTTATGCAAAAAAATGTATAAAATCTATGATTTCTTAAAAAAAAATTATCATGGGTTGTCACGTGATTTGTTCTCATTTTATAAAAATGAAAAAGCAAGATTTAGTAAGGAAAAATCTTTTCCATACTTTTGTTATATAAAAATATGATTTATGGATATAAATTTATTTTATTTCGAAAACGCAAATTTACACGTATACGTATATATTTAAGTAAATTTTTACCTATCTTTTATAATTAAAAATATGCATATAAAAGATAAATTTTCTTTAAAATGTTTTAATTTTTTTTGATAAATACTTACCTGATTTATTTTTCTCTTTCTGTCAAAATTAAGTTCAAAAATAAGCAAGCAAAACATTGACTCTTTATTTTTGACATAAAATATAATACATTTTCAATTGGAATTTATTGCATGTGAAAAGAATATATAAAAAATAAATTTCCTGAAAAAAATTATTTCTTTTTAATAAATTGTCACTAAAATATTTCTCATTTTACCAAAACATATAAGTAAAAATAAGCAAGTGAAAATGCTATGATGTTAAATAGCAATTCATCGCACTTATAAAGTAAGCTTTAAATTTCTAATAAATAAACCCGTATGTGAATCTTGCAAGCAGGGAAAAAAATAAATTCCTGAAATTGATATTGAAAGCAATTGCTTATAAACTAAAGATAATAATTTTTTTTTCTAAATTTCTGCTCAGCAATTTAGAAAAATATTATTGAGCTAAAATTGCTGAACAATGCTTATTTTCAACAATATTTCATTTAGGTACCTATTTTAATTTGGTAGTTAGAACTACTAATACAGATCAAAACATTTAAGCCGGTGACTTGCGTTTTCGTATATTCTAATGTATTAGGGCGTTCCATAAGCTTCTTCCCTATTTCTAATATGAAATGAATACACAATATTTACTATTTAAGATATTATTTAACTTGTTATATAAGAACCCTTTGGCTCTATCACCTTCTTCGGTCTTTCAGGAAGTCTCATTATGCTTTCTTTCCAAAATTGTTGTGTTTTGGACAATAAAGCGCTTATTGTGAAGATAATTTTTTAAGGATGGAAAGAAATAATAATCAGATGAGGTGAGATTTGGAGAGTATGCAAGATGTGGCAAAACATCTCAATCAAATTGTAAGAGCTTCTCTTACGACTAATGCAATATGTGGTCTAGTCATGATGAAAAACAATGCCTTGTCGGTTCATTAATTCTGGCCTTTTTTTTGCTATGGAAACTTTTAATTGATTCAGTTGATGACAGTATTTCGTAAAATTTATTTTTTCACCTTGAGGAAGCATCTCGTAGAATATTATGCCTTTCCAATCCCACCAAATGGACAAACGAGCTTTTTTAGTGTGTAGTTCCTGCTTAGCTAGTAAAAGAGCTCTGGTACGATTGAAACCGATGATATAGACGGCTACTAGATAAGCCTGCATGTTTGCACAAGCAGAGCCAAATAAGGCCATTCATAGCGCGATAAGAAATAAACTTTTAGGACACCCTAACAAATTAAAATATAATAGTGAAATACTTCGGCATTACTTCTTGTATGTATTGCATGTAAGCAAGTAGTAAAAGGTTTTGACGATGCAAAATAAAGGACTAATTACAATTATTGAAAAGGTTCATTCGTTGTTCTTAGCTATTTAATCCAGCAATATTGCTCTTAAAATTCTTTGAGTAGATATATGTGTGAGTAACTTTACCACTTTTTTCTTTGTAAGAGAATATTACTGCATTTTACGTACGATACATTTTCAAATACTTTCTCCGCTTTCCTCAAAAAGAAACTGTTTCCATTCTTTTGTGTTGATGTTGCTCAAACTTTGTTAACCTATATATGTAAAGTTTGTGAGTTAAGTATTTACCTTCATGTTATAATTAATCCCAGTTTTTCTTGATTTTTAAAAATTTAAATTGTGAAATTTGTTTTTTTCTATAAAAAATTTTGAACCAGTGAAATTTATTTTTATATTTGTATATATTTATGTTTATTCATATTTCCCCTCCTACACCCTTTATTCTGTACTTAATACCTTGTATGTATGATGCAAAAAGAAAACTAATTGACCATTGTTTTACATATATCAAGTGGTAGATTTTCAAAACAAAACACATGATGAGAATTGACCGTTCTGAAACAATTTTGTCATCGAAGTTCTCAAACTCCAACGCTGCAAAAATAATTCCAATTTTCTAAATTTTATTTCGTATAATTTTTAAGATTAATTTTCTAGTCATAATTACTGAAAAAAAGAATCAACTTCTACCCTTCCCCACGATTCCTTCCTAGACTCTTCAGGAAATACATATGTTCTAGAAACTGTTATATGGCTTAGCATAGTAGAAGTGGTATCTGAAAAGATGATACTACTTCTACTTTTTAGAGATGACTACTTTAAAAATAAGGCATTACTTCTGTGAAATCATGTATAAGATAATTATGCTTATTTTAGCAATTTAATGTGAAGGCAATTAGTGAGAAACTATAAAAGTCGAAATAATAGAGTTAATGGCAAGTTAAGAAAACGATTTCATTTAAAAAACATTCTTGGAGGTTTTCTTTAACTAGAATTTTTTGTTTGCAATTTAATCTTTTTAAACTTAAAATATGTTATTGAAAGGAATTATTAATTCAAATTTCCATAACTGTTTTCACATTCTGATTTATAATATAATCATAAGTACCATTTCATGCAGAATTTTTACTATCAAAATATCGCCAAGCAACAATTTTTGGAAACTGCTTCAGTTTGGATTTTTGTATTAATTTTAATATTCTTTTCTAAATTGAAATGCAATTTTTAGGTTTGTTCAGTTCTTGCTCATAAAACGATTTCATTTTTTGAAACAAATAACTTGAAAAAAAATACTTCAATTTTTTAATTTTTTTTTACTTTATTTATACATAGTTTGCTGATTATCCTTCCTCGATCACGATTTAAGAGATAACATTATCAGGAAAAATGTTGCAAATCTTTCAAGCAGCATTTTATTTTTTTTCAAACATTTTAATACTCTAGTTTTATAAACTTTGAAAGTTGCCATAAGATCTTGAACATCGTATCAATAAATCAGTTCATCCACTAAACTGAAAAAAAAATCATAAACTGTTTTTGACGCAATTAATCGGAATAATTTCTGAAACAATATTTCTTTAAACAGGTCTATGTGCAAATTGAATCTTGCGATTCCAATTAGAAGCATTCACATACTGTGAATGTATGTTTTGCAATCGCATTTGGATTTGAAAGCTTAACTGTGCTCGAAAAGCCTCGTAGTCACAATCAAAAACAGATTAAAATGGGGATTTTTTCTTCTCCTTCTTCGTGCTTTTTTTTAATGATGGAAACAAATCTTAAAAAAAAAAAGATTCACAGCCTCGAGATACATGGTCTATTGAAAAGATGTATATTATTTTAAGATAGGAATTTCCTATTAATTAATTCAAGTAGAAAATAGAAAGAAATAATAGTGAATAACAATAATGCTTTAAAAATAAGTAATTGGAATCTTCCATTTTATTCTTGCTTTTACACAGAAATTTGCTTTTATCAAAATAAGTCCATAATAATATGCAAGATATTTTACATTATTATTTAATTTACTTATTTACATTTGTGAATTTTTTAAGTGAATTTTTTTACTTTTCATAATTATTTATTCCGTGGGAAAATATATAATATCCGCCTAAAAAAATTAATGTAGAATATTAGAAACATTATTCTACTTTAATTTTTTCATGTTTCCTTGTTAACACCATAATTATTTAAAAAAAATACTAACCAAAAGGCAGGTAAACAAAAATTATATTTCATGCAGCTAATTTTAAAAAATCTCTTATGATTTGACACTGATAGATAAAATAAATTTTACTTCAATTAACTTTGATTTGGTATTTTCTTTAATTATCTGCATTTAATTTGGAAATATTTTAAGCACATTTGGATTAAAGTTAATGAAAGCAAGAATGAAAAGGAATCTAAATTTAATATGTCAACATGTAAACTTTATTTTTATATCCATTAATTATGATACATTCTTATGCAATTTTGATACAAAAAAATTCACAAACACTTAAACATTGATACATTGGAATTGTGACGGTACTTAACTTTTAACTCCTCATTCTTGGATAAAAAATATATTTAAAATAATAATGTCATTTTAACATTACAAAAATGGTTTTATATTGATATCAAAATAATGTAATCATACATATAATTTCTTATTGTGATTTTTGGATTCATATTGTTACGATTGCCATCACCATACATCGGTTGCTATCATGAGAAGACACATTTTAATGCTTTATTTCTCCGTATACATTAATTCATAATGCAAAAACCCATTTGTAAAAAGATTAAAAGCTAGTAATATTAATACATTAAATACATATTTTGATTATGTTATTGAATTTTATCCTATTCTGGCCAGATATCAAAATACGATATTTCATGAGATTTTTCAAGCAGATAAAAGTTTCTGATTGTTGGCGCAAGCTTCCTTTACTGATGTTTCCAGATAAGTACATTTACTCAAATTCAATTAAATATTTTCGATTAGAAGCTTCCTCATATATTATGAATAGGCAGGGATTTCTGAATGTCTCAGTCGCGTCTGCAAGAGGAGGATAGTTATCCTCCTTACAGCTTTGCAGTCTTCCTCAAAGGATGTTTGAAGGAAAATTTTTGATGTCACCTAATGTGTAAAACTAATGAAATGCCAGAGTTAAATAATCAGAAGTTTTATAAAGATTGTTATTATAATTCATAAGAATAGTTATCATGAAGATTGGATATGATTACGAAATTCAGAGTGTTTGAGAAATTTAATTTAGTGATGTAAAAAATATCATACTAGCCGACTTCTTTGAGAAAACGTTCGCCAACTTAATTAATGGTAATATCAACTGACATAGATACATTATGAGTTATTGAATTATTGAAAGTAATTCACATTATAAAATTAGATCAAGATCAGTTATTGAGATTGGGAGAAGGGGGGATGTGTCTGTATTTAATCCCGTGTTATATCTCAAAAAATGAAAAAAAAGACACTAGACCATTGATGACATATCGAATCTTTACGAGATTTTAGATGGAATAAAATTTATGAATTCGAACTAATGATCAATGATTATTATGTGGGCATCTAGAATAGACAATTCTCAATGAAGTAAGTTTTTTTATTTGTTATTTTTTAAATAGAAGATATAGGATCTATGCAAAACATCATGATATATTTAAGGATTATAAGATTTTTAATGAAACAAAAATGTACTAAATCAAATATGAATTCGATTTTGGAGGATTCTCATTTGTTTCTCTGATTGTTTTTAATCAATTTACTTTAAATTAATTTAAAAGAAAATTTTAAGTATCGTCAAGAAATTTAATTCAATGAAAGCAATACTGCCTGTAAACATACAAAGTTATGTAATAAAAATGTTCAATTTAAACAAAATTATAAATTTAATCAAAATATTATCTTAATGCCTTGCTCTACAAAACTCTCCTGACTCTAGAAAATAGAGCATTTTATCATAGTCAGATATGAATACTGCTTCTAGGCTCTGACAGACCTTTAAGCATGTTGAGCAACATTCGGAAGATGTTCGAAAAACGTATATTGCAGTGAAGTAATGAGCACAACTCTACAAAAGCAAAGTTTCAAACGAACTATTTGGATTCATATAAAATCATTGCTGTGCCAACAGAATTTTTATAATCAAAAATTATTTAGTAGTGTCGATACTATTTAGCATTTCACAAATGGTGTATTCTTCGATATGAGTCAAGTATTCTGTAGCATGTGGTGTAAGGCCTCATCTTGAGGCTCATTAAATACAAGTCCACTCCCTTTTTACATAATCTTATGCTTCTCTAAATGTTTTCACAACAGAACATTCCAAGTAAGAGTAAATCAATCCCTCTATTCAACGGGTAAATGTAAGGTCATTAATCCACAAGGAAGTTTGTTCTTTTCCACAAACGTAATATATTCATTTCAGACTTCTTATAGAATGATAAAATAATCAACTGCCTCTTTGTTGACTATTTTGCAATCTTTAGTACGGAAAGCAATGCCAGATTTACAGTTTTTAATTTATAGATCTCTTTCAAAAAATGATTAGTAGTACTTCAACTAAGGGTTGAAAATATTACTGAAAAATAAAAAGCAATTTCTTTCAGAAACATTCTTCAGTAAAACAATCAAAATCTCAGATATTTTTGGATGAAAATATTTCTCGGAAAAAGTTAAATATATTCGTCTACCGCTTGATAGCAAACTAAATGTTTGTTCTCATCTCAAATATAACAAATACTTTTTTTGCAACAATAAGTACCTTTTCATAATTTCGCTCATCAGCAGACACTCCAAATTTTTCATATCAATGAAGTTCTCCATTTCAATAAAATTCTTCGTACCATGCCTTTGATACTGGCAAATATGGTGTATCATTGCAAGGATATTTAAACTCAGCAAAATATAACATTTCACCTCATAACAGACGTATTATGTTATGTCAAGAATGACGTAATTCAATTTTATTTACAAATCGACACTATTAAAGAATATATATATATATATATATATATATATATATATAAATCATTTCTGCGGTTATTCTTCTATTTTTTTATATCACACTTATCCTTTTCGTCTTTTTTTTCTGAGTTAAATCACAGAATTAAATTTTGAATGCCTTTAATCGAAATAATAAAAAATGTATATTTCTTCAAATTGCCTAATTTTATATGTACACTTTTTTATTCTGTTCAATTTCCTAGGAAGAATATAAAATATCTGAGAAGAAATTATTAATTTTTTGATAACTTCTGTTCTTTTTTAGTGAAGTGATATTAAAAGAGATAAATCTGTTGAACTAATGTATTTTCCTTCCAATTATAGTTCTTCGAGGGTAAGTAAAATTTCGACAGTAAGCAAAATTTCAGAAAAAACAAAGCAAAGGAGAGTGATCGCACTTAACTTTATCGCATACTTCCAAATAAAAGACTTATCCCTTTCCTTTATCTGCATAAATTTGGTGACCTTGAGTAAAGCCGTGAATTTCTTGCACAGTATTAGTGAAAATTAATTATAAAAATATAGACCTTTAGAGATGTGAATTTAGTATTTTTATTGAATCTTCCATGAGAATATATATATATATTTCAAAAGCCATTTTACCAGCTTACAGATACTAAAATTTGACACAAAACTACAGCTGTATTCACAAAATAACATTTCGAATTTCATTGATTTAAATCATAAGGCCGATAATTTATACCCTTTATATGTATGACGAAACAAAAGTCGAAATGATATGATTCAAAACTAGATAAATACGTATATTTTAGATGCCGAAATTTTATATCATTTTTTCGTTTTCCTCATTGCCTTTTGGAGTCAGAGTTGAATTATATCCAAACAGCTAGACAGTGTAGAAGGACGATACCTTTAGTATTTCATTATGAGATTGATGAAAATATTAGATATTTCAGAAACAATTATTCAATTATTTTCTAAGTTCCGCAAGTCACAAGACAAAACAGATACGAGCTAAGACTCGACACTCACTTCAAATAAAATCTAATAATGATCCCTAATAAAGATCATGGGAAATATACCTTGATGATAAAATAATGCCATGTATTGTATCAAAAGAGAATGTAGTAGAGTAATATGACTGCTACAACTGTTAAATTTTCTAAATATGGATTTCGTTGAAAATTTGTAAGAAATCTAAAAATTTGGAAGGAATACTATATATAAATTAAGGAATCTATCTTAAAACGGTTTTTTAATGTCGTTTTATTAAAGAAACAGATTGACAGAACGGCAGAATGTGAAAAATATATTTTTCGGATTCAATGAGTTTCTACGTTTCAGAACGTAGAGATTCGTCCAACTCCCGAGTTTGACCTTTTTAGTGATTATAATAGTTTGGCCATGCCTCAGATACGAGAAAAAGAAAGCAGTACGTGATTTTTGATATCTTTAATTAACAAGAACATAATGATGGGTTTAATAGTGTTGGTTTTTATTTTCAAGACTATGGATATCTTTGTATTATGGATTTGGATTTCCAATTTTCAGATTTACAAAGAAGACTCACTCAGAAAGAAAAAACGGATTTTCTTTCCGTTTAAAAATTTCCTGTGGGAATATCTTTTTTTTTCTGATGTTTTGTTCAAGTAAGGAATAGAAATAATGATAATAAAAGAAGGGAATGCTTTAAGTAAATTTAGTTTCCACATCAACTAAAAGAGTGTCGACTTTAAAAATTAAATTAATTACGAAGGAAGAAAAATTTATTTTGTTCTATTTTTAGTTTAAATTCCTTTTTATAGATTTAAAAATTAAAAATAATTCCTAACATCTAGAAACATGATCTAATTCATATGAATATATATTTGCATTGATCGTAAATTAAAAATGGTTAGATGAAATAAATTTAGTTTTTCTAATTTCCCC
>JAPMOR010115251.1:239-11581 GCA_026543865.1 Argiope aurantia | reverse complement strand
TTCTGCAGAAATTACCTAAACTTTTGCTTTCGTTTAGTTTTTCTTTTTTACGAAGACCCTTTCAAGACATCATCAAATGTGTTTATACACACACACATATTTATATATACATCCCCAAAACGGGCCAAAAGCTTTTACTTTTCTAAATATTGCACCTCGGCATATTCTTCTAGTTAGATATTTCTTCAAATAAAATAAAAAAAAAATTGTATGAAAATATCTCTGCTTCTGCGGAAATTGGTAGTAAAAAGTTAAAAAATTAAATTTTTATACACCCAGCAAAGACAAAAAGGAGGAGTTAGTAAAATTTTTCTTTTACATTCATTTATGCACATGCAAAATTTGCAGAGATACTCTTTTTTTTTTTTTTTAATTTAGAAGAATTTAATGCAAATTTAGATGGATACATTTTTTTTTTTTTCTGAAATATAAGTTCATTCAACACAGAAAATTTTTGTATGCAAACATTTACCAACATCTAATAATCACGACTTGAAAATCACTCATAATGCTGTTTACTTTGATATATTGACAATTTCAACTTGACTTTACAAGGAATGGGGAAGAAAATCTAAGACGTCCTAGAGAAGTGCTGGAAGGCCGAATAAGGAAATAAAAATATGTATTCGCAATTGCATTCTTTTTAAAATAATAGCATAATTCATAACAAAAATTTCAAAGGATTTATGCTGTATATAATCATAAAACTGTCCTAGTTGCAGAAAAGTACAAACTTCTTTTTCTAAATTCTTGCATCCATCTAGGAAGTGTGCTTAAAGAATATTTAGCGATAACAAATAGAGGGTCCGTACTACTTAGGTCTTTGTTTCAACTTAATGACTGGTTTCTATGTAGCTCTAGTGAAGTTTATAAGATGTTACAGAAGTTACATGGGCCGCTATGGCCTGGTCTCGGCTTCGGAACCGGAGGGTTTTCAGGTACGAGACCCGATTCCACCGAAGAACCGTCGTGTAAGGGGGTCTGTTGCACGTTAAATCCGTCATGACCAAACATCCTCCCTCTGGTGTGGTGTGGTGTGGAGACGGGGGTGCCAGCTCAGGTGTCGTCCTCGTCATCTGACCGTGGTTCAAAATCACGAGGTCCGTCCCAAAATAGCCCTAGTGTTGCTTTAAAATGGGACGTTAATAAAACTAAACCAAACTAAAAAAATATAGAAGTTATATGGGCACCTACACAATCGATGCCTAGAATTTTACAATGGGGCTTTACCTGAAGTAGAATCTTACCCTTCTTTTCTGAAGAAGCATTAATCTTCAAATCGAACACTTTCTGAACGGTAAAATAACCATCCTTCATCATCATTGGTAGTTTTCTATTAATATGTGGTTTGGCATTTTTAGAAGTTCATTGGTTAATCCCATTTTGTGCAGTCGTATACTGAATGTCTACACATATATTAAGTTGATTTTGATTGGCCATTATGTTTGAAATAATATATAGATTGTCTTTGGTAAGACGAGCTCTGTAAATCTTTACCGATAAATTCAAGAAGTTCATCATTCTGTCACAAGGGATGAACTGAATTGCATATACATAAGTATTATTGAACAGATTCAATTTTTTATAGATGTCGTAAAATGTGCTGTTGTTTTCTGATGCTGCACTTTCAATGATCTTTTGTTATATGTATACTACTCTTGAAAATTACCCTTCTCGCTTTAATATTGGTCAGAGGTATGGTAAAATGCTCTATATTAATAAATTTGCCTTTTAGTATCTCTGAAAATTTAATAAATAGAAATATCAAAACTTTGTATCCTCATAGATGAGTACAAGAAAAATATTTCTCTCGTTAATAATTTTTCTCAATGCGAGCTCTATAAAAATTAAATTTTTGTAATTTTTAATTTTTATTTTAATACAGGAATTTAAGAATTTCTTCATATTTAGGTACTTTATTTACTGAAAACTTTGTCTATAGGCTTAATTGTTTAGTTGCAAAAATGAAGGAAATAAACACTAGTTTCACTTTTGGGGGAGACTAGAGCATTAGTATGGAGTAGGGAGTACCTTAACATTTAATACTGTTTAATTACGGAAGATTGAGCATTGTTCACTGAATGCAAAAACCTTTATTTAATAAAAGGTAGCAGCGCTTTTATGGTGGGAGGTTATTTTGTCGCTTTTGATTATAAACATTAATCAGTCTGAATATAATTATTTTCCCCTCCCCTATTTATTCATAATTCATAGTTTATTTTCACCCCCCCCCCTTTCGCGGAATATTAATATTATAGACATATCGATCTCCTATTTTTATACAATTACTGTTTATTTTAATTTTTCTTTAAAAGAAAAAGGATTTTCTTCAATATATAGATAAGTTTTTTTTCCATGCATAAAAATTATATTTATGAAACAACTGTTATTTTTCGTTAAGAATAAAGTTTTTTTTTTTAATTTCTAGTTTCCTTTTTTTTTTGTATTCATTTCTTTTCTGCTCATTTAAAACTTATTTTATATAAGTTAGGCATTTTTTTTTTTGGATAAAATTGCTTAAATTACTTTTTAAAAAATCAGTATTTTGTGCATAATTTTTTCTGACATAAACTTCAATATTAAACAAATCCGAAATGCTGGCAAATGCTGAAAGTAAATTTGATGTCCACATTTGTAATAAAAAAAAAAGAAGTATTACACTTTTATGTTATTTTAAACTTCTCCATCAAAATTATACATAAGTGTACAGCAAGTAACAAAATCAGATTTTTTTGAAAAATTCCATGAACATTTAAAAGAAAATGAGAAAAGAAATCGTAAAATTAAAAAGAAACTCCATGTGTGTGCTTGAAAGTTTAAGTACTTTATAATATCCAAGGTATAACTAGATTAAAATTATTAAGAGTGTATTTCGAAATTTGGATACAGTGTCGAGGGATCGGTGGAGAATAAGACACTAATCAATGCCAAGATTTGCCATTCCTGATCATATCCTGTAGCAACTCTCCATCAAATCGATAGTATTAGTTCTGGAATAATCGGTAATTATTCAAGGTCTAATTCCCACCTGCCCATGCCTTGCAGCCCTCCGGTTATACTGTACTAAGACCTCGTTGTTAGTCGGTCAGGGGTGTTCCCGCTATTTCTGCCCATGCCTTGTGTTACGATCCCCATTTCACCCTTCCCAACACACATTCTTAGTATTTCAAAGCATTAGGTCGTGAAAACTCGCCAACAAAGTGCAGTAAGTGTGCAAGGTCAAATTTCCCCTTTCCCGTAGGGTGGGAATAGCTTAGGGTTTTCTACTATCTGTACGGCATTCCAAACTGAAGACCTTGCTATTCTGAATAATAAGCTAACCTTTCGACGTTTTGCTAGCTTTCAGAATATTCTGTCAACTGGAAAGTGCTGTTTACCAGAGAATTACAAGCTTCCAATGTCTCATACAGTGAAAAAGCTCACAGATACATTAAAATCTTACTTATAACTTTTAAATACTAATATTTATTACTTAACGGTTAAATGCACTAAAAACACATGTAATGTTATTCTTCTGATTATTGAAATTATCTGATAATTGCTACAAATTATTATTGAAATTATCGATAATTAATTATATATTTCAAGTGAATACAATTGCTAAAAAAATTATCTAGTAATTCAGCATAATTTTTTTAATGAATACCAGTTAGGAATTTTTTTTTCTAAAATTTATTTAAAATAAAAAAAAACTTAAATTTTAAATTAATAAAATATATTTACTTTTATTTAGTTTGAAATATGTGATGCATCACATGAAAAAAAATAAAGTTTTTGCCTTTATAATTGATTTTGAAATACACAAGCGAAGACCGTATAAATAATAATTTTTTAAAAATCTTTTTGTATTAAAGTTTTATCTTACTCCTGACATATTCAGTTTTCAATGTGTTACTTCTATGTGTTCTTCTATTTTGACCTATATCATATATCATGTAATGTGTTATCTTCTCCGCTTATGAACTTATGGCATAGAGAATGGAGGATCGCAGATTTGAGACCTAATTCCATAAAATATCTTCTGTCTACATGAGACTGATGTGCATTAAATCCACCTAGAGTCAAACATTCTGCCATTGCTATGGTCTGGAAGTTTGAAGAGAGGAGATTGTTTGCAAGCTCTATTCTCATCAGCTAACTGTGGTTCAATATTACAAAGTCTGTACAGAAATAGTTTTCACGTAACTTAGATATGGTAATGGGTTAATATATCTAAACCAACTGCAGGGAAGACTTTAAAAAATTCTCATGAATAGCTTATAACGTAGAATATAAGTATATTTATTCAAAGTATATCGATTTGTGAAGTTTTTAAATCACGTAAATCTTTCACAATACCACAAAATTCAATTTCATCATACACTGTGGAAGACCAGAAATACAGGGTGTGCACAATGTTGTTAACTTGTTTCAGATGAAAAATTAATTTGATTTTAGTGCTTCTCAGTAATTATAACACTCAGAAAAATTATTTATGTTGTTTTTTTAGTCACTGGCAAAAATTGTGTAATATCTATATATATCAAAATAAATATTATTAGCAAGTAATTTTAGATTAAAACTAGTGCTATGAATGCATTAAATTTTTTTTATAAAATAATGTTTTTTAATATGAAATTCAACGACTTATTTTTTCCTTAAATATTTTTTATCTCTTATTTTAATAATTATTATTGACAAAAACATAAATAATAAAAAAATTAATAAAATAAAAACATAGTTAATTAGTGATTAATCATTTTTTTTTGCTTTATCCTGTAAATAAATAAATAAAACTGTAAATATGGCTATCAAGTGAAAAGAAAATTAAAGCGAAGCACAGGAAAAAATGCCAACAAAAAAAAAATGAGAAATTCAATTTTTTGATTATCAGTACAAATATAAATGGCGAAAATAGTTGCACCTTAATGAATAAGTAGAAAATAATAAGAATACACTAATAACAGACTTCATGGCATAAGGAAATAAATCTAACTAAATCCCAGAATTAATTAATTAAAATCAATCGAATTAAATACTTAATTGAATTGATTAATTAGTGAATTAATTAATGAAATTGATTAATCAAAATCAATCAACAGAGCAATTGTAAAAACCAATTATTATCAATAAAAAATATAGCTTACAGGATTGAAATAATGAAATAAGTTATCTTATTATAAAACCTCAAAATGGACAAGCTGAAATTGAAGCTGAATTATATATATATATAACATTTTATCCCTGGTCTTATATAACATGAGATATTGATAGAGAAAATATTTCTCCACAGTCTTATATACAATGAGATTTCGATAGGGATTTTCGTTACACATGCCGAATAGGCAAAGGAAACACAGGGATCTTTTAAAAAAGAATTTGTTAAGTCAGCGGTATTTTGTCCTTCACTCGGAGTGTGAGAACGTGAGGCTTTTAGTCGATTCAGCAATTTTACAAAGCTTCTGTTGAATTAATTAGAAAAGGTGGAATGGGATCAGGAAATAAGAGAATATTTTAGAATGAAGTTAATGTGGGCAAAATTGAGCTAAAAATTATGAAATTAATTAAGTTTAAATTAAATTTTTAAAATATCATTACATATATATATATACATACATATATAAATAAGTAGCAATCTATGATATCGTCTTAATGATACCAATTTTAAAAGTCGACCTTTATTTAATTGCCTTTTATTTGCAGAAAAAGTTATAAAATAAAAGTAAGTGTAAAATATTTAATAAATTTTTAAAATCATATGACCCATTTATCCGCAAGTTCGCTATCATTGGGCTATGTCAAACTAATACCTTCATTTATACGCCCAATTACTGCCAAACAGTTGTGCCATAAGAATAAATAAGAAGAGCATAAAGTTAAGCATTTTTAATTGAGAATTTTGATTTGAACATGAAACTGTACAGTAAAATAAAAATTTACATGACTTTGTTTTATACAATTCAATTTACATATGATTTGTTATTGCCACGTTTCAACAGTCTTAATTCTGGAAATCACCGGTGTTGACATTCTGAAAAAACATGCGATGACTGACATTTATAAAGCCGTGTACACACTTCCAGTATCCATATACCACTTGAAACCCAATGCAAGAGAAAGAAGAAGGAGAAGGACACATACGATGCAGACTGCTTTAAATTTCCATGTTAATTTTTCCACATCCGAAGCGTCCAAAGAAGAGCTGGAACTTTAAAACATAACTAATTTTAATAAAAAGGATGATAAATAACAATAAATATGATAACACAATAATAAAAAGTCAAAATTAATAATAATTTTACTATGTTTATTATCGTTTTTAAAGCAAAAAAAAAAAAAAATTATATCTACAGATAGAATAAATTATATCTTCGTTAATTTATATCTACAGGTAAGGTGAATCAAGGCGTATACTTGTTGCGAAATAAGGGCGTATTTCCCAACAAGTATAACAAATACATTTTTTCCAAACGCAAAACAACTAAAATATTTCTGATGTATGATTAAAAGAATAGCATAATTTATTGTAAGCTTTACATTTAAACCTTGTAACTGCCACTAAATTTACATACTCAAACTACATAGAACAATGTATGTCTGGTGTATAAGAATCTCTATTTGCTTACTGAGTAAAACTTGGGCTAAAAGGAAATGCCAAAATTTGGATCATTTGTATTTTACTAATAAATGGAAAATGTAAAGAATTCTTTAAAAATTTCGAATATCTTAAATCAATCATTAGTAATCCTAACGGACTTTTTTTTATTTGAACTATTGATCTATAATCGAGCGTTAAATTTGATCAACTTTTTCTTATTTTTAAACCTTTACACAAAAACTGGACCATTTTTCTAGGAGAGGTATGACTCTTTACCGCACGCTATACATGTTGAAAATCTTTTTGCAAAGAAAATATCTGTCATAAAATAAATCGATGTTTAACTTCTCTGAATATTATTAGATGTAAATGAAAAATAAATTTTAGACTCAAAATTTGAATATAGAAATATGTCAAAAAAGAAAACGAGTTTTAAAGAATAAGAACTATTATTTTGAAAGCTTCTGCAACCAATGAGGTTAATTAAATATATTTATTGCCTAAAATTTTGGGAACGATGATTTTATGTTGATCGTTTTTGAAAATTAAATTTCAGTTCAGCGTATGCTTTTAAAGACTTAATCAATAAGTTGACGTAAAAGTTGTGGCCTTAAATTTGTGCAATAAAGTTTTTATGCAAATCTATTTCTTCGAAAATAAAATGTTGGCATATTTTAAATCTTAAAATGTCAGCTTGGTTTATTACATTAACGTTCCATTTTAAAGCAACTCTAGAGTATTTTTGAACCGGGGTCAATTGACGTGGACGACGCCTGAGTTGGCAACCTCCTCTAAACTCCGGCGGGAGGACGTTTCGCCTGGATGGATTTAGCATGCACCAGACCCGCTTACACGACGATTATTCGGTGGAATTGGGTCACGAACCTGAAACCGTCCTGTTCCAAAGCTGAGACCTTATCACCAAGCCACCATGGCCTCTTTAAAATATCATATTTGCAATAATATCGTAAAAGTTCTTTCCTGAAACACTATTAAATCAAATTAAAAATGACAGCAATGAAAAATAGTTAAATTAAATTTAATTTAATAGTAAAATATATATCTTTTGAAATGAAGCGCAATTTTTGGAATGCTGTGAGTTTATTTACCAATATTGCAAGGAAAAGTCACGTTATCAAATATTCGAAGTAATTGATTGTCTGGAAATTTAATTCAGAAAAACACCAAGATATTTATATTTTTTTCATTATTTTAAAATTTATTTAATTTTATGCTAATTAAAATCAAATATTGATTTACACATTATTTTAGAACATCACTCTCAAGATTTTTTTTTCTGTATTTACAAAGTTACTTGCTAATAAGATTTTTTTTTTTTCAGTTTGTCGATTAACTCAATAATTAGTAGCTCTACAAATTTTGTATTTAAGCTTTCAGAATGTTTTAAAATGTTTAACTTCGATAGCTTTATTTTTTTAAGCAATTAAATAATTTTTAATTTAACTTTAGATGCATTGAAATCAATACTGAAGAAGGCTTTCTCAATGAAAATTTATGTAATTTCAGTTTGTCATATCATGCATTATCCAAAAACTGTTTATAGAAAAATAGAATTTAAAAAAAAGGCATGGTTTTTGAAATTTAGTTGGAGGAAAAATAATTCTATATTGGCCATCAGAGCTTAGTTCCACCCTTCTACTTCGAACTGATATTTTATTTGCATTTCTACATTTAAACCAACATTATCATTTAAAAGGGAGTGTTTTCTCATAAAGTTAGATTTTTAAAGTTAAAAATAGTTTCAGAAAATACAAGTGATAGTAAAGCTAACAATTCAGATTTGAAGGATTCCTGACATGTTAAAAAAAAGAAAGATATGGGATATAATAAATTGATGTACAGAATTAAGCACTAAGTAAGAATAAGACATGCACAACACAACACATTCCCTATTTGATTTTACAAAATCAGTTCAATGTCAGTGACTGTTCAAAACAGAAATAAAAATCATTTTTTACTTACTGATGGTAGTTGGCGTAAGCAAGTCCCCAAGCTCTCTGCGGAGTCGCTAATTCTTTTAATTTCTGACACTGGGACTTCTCAGTCGGGTGAATTTCAACCTCCATCAAATCAGCTGGTGAAGCAGTCGCCTCTTCAATTTCTATAACAGCATCATCATTCCTTTTCACTGGACCGAATTCGGGCATTTCCATCTTGTTTTAAAATTGCAAGAAGTAACGCTAGAAGAAAAAAAAATCTCAGTTAGCTTGTGGTTAAAACAACATTGTACAGGCAATCTACAATAATCTAAGAAGGCTAACTTGATTTTACAAAAACGGCTACATTCGGCAACTTCATTATTAAATGAAATATTCGTGGTTTTTTTTTTCACAAAAAATTTATTTTTTTTAAAATTCCGTAGACTGTAAGAAATAGGTTTAAAAATGAAATTACGTGGGCGCAAAATCTTTGTTCTGACCCTCACTGTCAAAAAAAAAAAAAAAAGCAATCATGTAGATCTTAACTTTTTTTAAAACTATTGATTGCATTAATTTAGAAATTTAAAAATAATACCGCAATAAATAGAAATCTGATATATTTAAAACTTCAAGCAACTGGTAATTTGTACAATATATATTCCAATAGATAATTTCAACTATTAACCACTCATTCATTTGTTATCTTGCCATAAAGAATACATAAAATTCTTTTATAATTGCAATGCAATACATAATCTAAAATTAAGATATCTATCCAGAATCATTGTTAAACTACGAATATTACAGGATTGAGTTAAAATAAAAAATATTGAATTGCAACGAAAATAATTTTTAAAGTATATTTATAGTAACCTTTTTTCTTTCTCTTCTTTTATACGCATTTGAAAAGAATATTTTCAAAAGCTAATGTGGTATATATGTACATTAAATATTTTGCATTTATATTCCGCAAAATAATTTCAATTGAATACTATTTTAAATATTTTTCATTAATTCCATTCCGAATTTAAGAATATACTTTCTCTTCAATAAAAGTTAAATCTAAAATTTAGTGTTCTTTACATCAAAAGGTACATTAAGTCATACGTATAAAATCAATCAAAAATAAAAAGTATATTTATAACACAAAATAAAAATATATACATTTAATATTTTTTAATTAAATATTATATATTTCAACCTTGTTATATTGAGTTTTCTGCTATTTTAATTGAATTAATTTTAACTATATTTAAAGAAAGACATATTTCATTGTAATAAGCAAATCGGGAAAAGTTGAGAAAAAATTAAAATAGACAAAAATCTCACAATATTACGATATTTAAATTATTTTGTCTGCTAAATATTTCAGTAGCTAGTCATGTAAAAACAATAAAACAGATATTTAATGTCATTGATACATGATCTGAAATTATTATCTGAAAAAAAGTACATTCTATAAAATTTTGATCCAAATTATATGAGTTTAATAACCTTTAAATAATAAAAAAAAATAATTAAAAACTTAGATATTTTATTCTTTTTTCATAAACTAATCATAATAAAAATACGTTTGACAGAAAAATGTATTCTTTGATTATGACTAAGTTTTTCTTTTACTAATAAATGCTGTGTTATTTTGTTTATTTAAACCTTTCTTCTTTATTTCGCAATCAACAATCCTTATCAGGGGAGTAAGAACACGAAGGAGAATATTTATTATATATAAACCCTCTCGACCCTGTCTATAATACTGATATACATAAGATATAGATATTGTATAGGTTAACACCATGCATGCCCAAAAATTGCACAGAAAAATCAAAATTTTCTTAATTTAATCTTCTAATAGTTAAAGTATCAATATATTCAAAATAATTATTAGTAGTTCATAATCTAAAAAATTCAGACGTGTTCAAAATTTCAAACCTTTAGCATATAATAAAGTGAGAGAAAAACTGATTTCAAATTTCCATCTTTTCACACTTGAAGCAAGATAAGTCAAATAAAAGAGTTTAATAAAATACATCAAATAAAATTCTCTTAATTCTAAAAAACATTTTAAAAAGTTTTTTTTTAAAAAATTACAAGTTAAAGTTTTGAAATTATACAAATATTACTAAAAGGATCACGATTCAATCAATTATAAGCAAAAAAAGCATACACTATTTTTTTTATTTAAATTTAACTTTTAAATAATGGAAGAATCCTTAATTATCTGCATTAATTCTCCTAATTCATAGGGAGAAAAATAGAGAGATGTATTCATTTAAAATATTCTTTATCTTAACATAAAAAGAGAATCAATAGATAAGTGTAATTGTAAATTAATCACTGACATAAGATTTTCAATTATTGTAATATAAAAAAGCAAAGATTTCAATTTCAAATTTATTTCGTAAAATAAATTTGAACAGCGATGATTTAAATTATTTTTATTACATTGTAGCAATGTAAAATAAATGCAATCATTTTTTTTAAATGAATTTTCAAAAATTGAAAATAATAAAGTACATCTAACTTTCTATAAATAACAGAAAACAAATTAAACTTACTTGATCAAACAGCAAAGGATAAAAATATATTCGATATTGAATAAAGACAATAACCACACGAATTATATTGGGATAATGTAATAAAAGATAATTGAAAAATGATCACAGGTAAACACGTGTTAGGGTAATTTTAAGAGCAGGTGGAATTCGTAAGCCGCCTCGCCCCCTAGCGCATAGGAAGGAAACACGTGATCAGTTTGTACAAAGAATGGGTCGATTTCCTATCTGGGAAAATGGAATGCAACAGAAATCTAACCCTCCTAATTCTAG
>JAPMOR010115242.1:52379-64111 GCA_026543865.1 Argiope aurantia | reverse complement strand
TTAAAAAATAGATTTTATCTTTGAGATGGTGCTATTCGATCGAATTTGACGAATAATGTAAATTAGATTATTATCAACTCATTCAATACTTTGAACTTCAACTAATTTACGAACTTTTCTAAATGTTTCAGATCAGTTTCCTTTCATTCCTATCCTTTGTAGCAGAAACGAGTATTTAGATCCCTGCCCTAGCAGTTGTCCGGATGATTGTAATAATTACAAGGATACCAATCGGAACTGCAAAAGAGTTTGTGTCCCAAAGTGCATGTGTAAGAAAGGATTTGTCAAAGGACCGAACGGAAAATGCATCAAGCCAAGTGAATGCCCCGAGAGTACGTATATTTAACTTATTAATTTTTACTTGTTTGTACACCAAAAAATTGTAAAGAGAAAATGTTTCGATTCTCGCAAAATAAGACTTTGAGATTGTGACGAATCTTTCCGTTTCAAATCTGAATTTGAAAAACTCCTTTTTCTTTTCTTATATGAAATTTAGGGGTAGTTGGGAAAGGAATTTTGTAGAAGTTGTCATTTGTTGTGTGTGGCTGGGAGATTTAGAATCTTTTATCAGTAGGACAATAAGTTTAAATCTAATGTGAAAGTAAAAATCATTTTCTGGAGGACTCTTTAAACAATGTCCTTTTATCAAATAAATTTATCAATCAACAGGTCTAGCCGGCAACTTTCATAAATAACTCATTACGTTCTCATTTATTCGAGACAATATGTGGAAATTGTAAACACGTATTTTGATTTTAATCATCGTAATGAACTGATTTGAAGATAATATCTTTATAATGCTGAGAAACTATTGCTTATTGGGTCAGAATTTATTTTATTGCCAGTTCTCAAATACCTCAAAAGTACTGCTTTTCAATAAAAAAAATTACTTTATGCAATATCGCATATAAATTGTTATAATTGTTTAATACCTTTAATTTTGAGTAACTTTAATCATTTTATCCTCAGTTTTGTCTTAAACAGAACCATTATAAAATCTCAATTCAGTAAATTTTATGAGACACTAGAAGGTAATATCTAAGACTTAGAACCTCACATCAAAAAATTATTAGTTTGATTTAATTGCAATTACGATTCTAACTTCAGGTGGAACATATAGTTACCGATTCAACTCATTTTCTCTGACATGCACGATAAAGGAATATGTCTGATTATGAATAAGATTTGGTAATCACACTTATTGACTACCCCGACACAACCTGAGGCACATGCATGAAATCTGAATCTGAATGACCGCCATGATAGGATTAGCGGGAACTGAGGTTGAGTCTTCAGGACCGTCACCGGCCAAGGTACAATCTTTCCCGTGGGTTTCAAGCTCGAGGCTGGGTTCCACCGAAGAAACGTCGTGTAAGCAGGTCTGGTGCACTCTAAATCCATCCGGGCCAAACATCCTCCCTCTGGTATGGTGAGGAAGTTCGGAGAGGAGCACCAGTCCAAGTGCCGTCCTCATCATCTGACTGCGGTTCAAAATTACAAAAAAGCCCTAATGTTGCTTTAAAACGGAACTTAAATATAACTAAACTAATTGGCCTTTTTAAACTATTTTCACTGCTCCTAAGTATCCTCAGTGACCGTGCACAAATAAAAAATATTGTAATCATCAAAGAAATGAAACTCCAGATTTTGAGAAACTGGCGATCTTCGTTTGTCTAGATTCTCTGAGTACGAAATTCCCAATATCATTATCCAACAGCAAATTAAAATAATAAATTATTTTTTATGTTTCGTTTCATTTATATGCAAAACTAATGAAAAAAAAATAATTTGGGACCAATTTTTTAACCAAAAATTTATGATAAATTCTGCTCCAATCAATGCTGTGTTTGATGCTCGCAATATATATAAATTTTCAATATCGTGATAGTAAGAAGGGTTATTATACACACGAAGAAAAGTACACTTAAACTTAAACAATGAACATAATTCATTATTAATAGCACATCTATTAATAGAAAAGGGTTGCAACAAAAGCAATAAAGCTCGCTTTGTGATTAAAGGTAGAATTCCTTTTTTGTATGATCGCCTCCTCTTACATAGTTTCTGATTGGGCGTGACATTCTCTGAAAGGATCTCAAATTTCGGTTCCTAATAGAGATAGGGTAATATTCTTGCGTTTTCCAAAATTTATCTTACTATCGCCAAATTCGTTTCCATATTAAATGGCCGTCAATTTTCTCACCAAAGTTGGGGGGCATTCATTTCGCATTCATTAAGTATCTTTTAAGAATTCCTTCAAAACTCTGTCTATACTGATAATACTATCATGAAAGAGCAATGGTTTCGTAACGATACTCAAATCCAATTTTTTTTTCAAATTCACTGGCCACTATGTGCATAACGTGTAAATGATTGGCCAAAAATTAATGTGACAGACAATATTTGTGAGGTACCGAAAAATTAGGTAAAACTACCACAGAAATGATGTAACACATGACGCATATAAAGGAGAAAAGAGAACATTCATTACTGTGCATATTTTCGCATTTCAAAGAAGTAAATATACACTAAATTTGGTAACTTTAGATCAAACATTTTCCATTAGACACACCCATATATGTAGAGACATGTTAACTCTGGCTCGAAAAATAGGCCTCTACTAAACGGATTATAGTGTTCGTTCACCAGAAGTTGGCACGTGGCTCCGCCCTCGTCACGTGGGATCAGACGATACTATTTCGATGATTTCTGAAGGAGAAGTGATCAGTGTCAAAAAAGGTTGCCAATTGGCGATCATTAGCTTTTACCCCTTTTTTATATTATCATATCAGTGAGACAATTGACGAATCCCATGAGTTATTGACTGACATTCAACATACCACACAAAATGTACATCTTTTAAGAGATTTTACCCTTAATTTATTGTCTTATTCTAGCTGAAAACAATGCTGAATGAAATCTTTATGTTTTAAGCTGATCAAAATAAATAAAGTCTAGCCATAAGGATATTTATTTTATATTAGCTTGGCATATGCTGTCTATAATGTAAATAGCAATAACACTAACCACTTCTTTTAAAATTGGAAAATATTTAAAAAAAAAATTCATTACTGCGTACCAAATTATCAAGGAAAATTTCTAAAAAGAGATAGACATCAATTTTATCAATACTACTATATTTTATAAAACAATTTATTATTTCATGTTTAATGTGTGCACAATTAAAAGTAGATAGTTCAAGTTTTAAAATGATATACAATACTTAGTATTTTGTACATAAAGTTTATCAGTTTGTTTATTAAAAGTTGAAAAAATATAAATTTGGATTAAAATATATTTTTCTTAAATTTGATAAATAAGTTATTATTTTTTGGAATGAGACATATTTCAGAATCTAGTTATAATGAAGAATTCTGATTTAAATTATTTCATGAATAAAAGTAGTATTAAAAAAATTGCATTACTTTTGTAATATCTAGAACTTGCTAATAAATAAAACATCATTCATTTATTCATACTTCTTGAACTGATTAAATTTTATTCAAATGTTTTTAATTAAAAATAACCAAGACATTCTTAACAAAGGAAATGAAAACTGTAGGAATTAGAGTTAATGTTCATCGTCATAACTATCATCAGTGTCATCATCACTAAAATTGCTCTCGGTATCAGAATCCGAATTGATGTTGAAAGAAATGTTTTCCACGACTTCTTCGACAATGCCGTCAGTTTCCCAATACTTTTTTTCAATGTGCCCGATATGTTTGCAATGCTTTCCCATCTCATATTTCCAATATTTATCATGGCTTCCGAAGCAAGACTTTCAAGACGTTGCAAACTCATGTCAGCAGTCGCATTGCTCTCTCGCACGTAATGCTTAACATCCGCCCAAATTAATTCTATTGGGTTTAAGTCACAGTGGTATTGGGGAAGTCTCAAAACATCATGTCCTTGTTCTTTTAGAATTTCGTCAATGAAATATTTTTTTTCGCCATTTGCGTTTGCAGCAATCAGTTCAAGTAACTGAACATTTCGCATTTTTTTATCATATGGGATTTGCTTTTTTTCCAACCAGACACACATTTTATCCTTTTTTGAGCTTTTTGTGGGTACGGGATCCATCACTTTTGTGTGATAATCTGCATTATTCATAACTATTACCGAATTCGTTGGAATATTAGATAGCAGCTTCTCAACTATCCATTTTTTAAAATTATCATAGTTCATCAACCCGTGATAATCTCGAGTTGCAGATCCAGCTTTAAATATTAATCCAGCATTTGGAACGAAACCAGATTCTGATCCAGCATTAACCACAATCAGACGATGACCGCAGCTGTCTTTGATGGCAGCCCCAATTTTTTCATCTCTCCAACATTTCTCGAATGAAAGATTGCTGTCCAACCACGTTTCATCTATATAAACTATGTTTCTCGTTGCTTCTCGGAATTTTTTCATTTCCCTAAGAAAACGAAATCTCCAGGCTACAATGTGAGATCTTTCAGTTAAGATCTGTCTCTGGTTTCTGCAACGTTTGTACTGAAAACCTGCAATGTGGAGGTATTTCCATAGAGTTTTTCTTTTCCAATAAAAATTTATTCTTTCCTTCACCACGGGAAGCAGTCGAGATAAAGATGGAATTTTGTTGTTTGCATAAAACTCATTCACAATATTTCGAAGAACACACAGATCAAAATTGTCTGATATTGCATTCCGATCCTCGGGACGCTTTCGATGTTTCCCCGGCGTAGATAACTGTCCATTTGTAGAAATATCTTCATTTTTAATTCGCTTAATTGTTCTAAGTGAAACACCAATCGCTGAAGCAGTACGTTTTTGGGCTTGGGAAAGGGGAAACAAAAGTGTTCCAGCTCTAGCCTCATCTTCACAAAATTTAGTAGCATTATTTATAATATTTCTCTCTTTCGAGTGAATAGTTCGCCCTTTTAAAGACATTTTGCAGTTGTTTGCTTTGAAAAAAGCAGTCTTTGAAATTAAATATATATTATTTATTAATAACTAGCTAGAAGAACGAAAAGTACAACAGCAGACGATAAAACAAAGTGATAAAGAATAAAAATTCACCGTTTGGCGCGCATTTAGGGTTGTCTCATTAATAAGAGTAGGGGAGTTTACACTTCTTCCCCGCGCTGAAATGAACTCTACCTTCAAGAAGGCTGACAGAAGTGCCTTCTCCTGATGAACATAGAATATATCAAATCAAATATCTCTCACGGGCTCTAGGGTAAATCCCGGTTGAGATTAATGCTTAAAGATGGCTCATATTACTGGCCGTTGTACATCGATGAACGCTATTACCTTACTGAATACAGTTTTAATGGCGGGAATCAGATAGCTTCTTATTGGCTGTTGAGTGATGACGCTCCGTACACCACAATCCGCCGTCCTGATGAACTTGACGTCCTCGTCAATCTGAGAAAGAATCTGAAAAACTCAAAAAAGAAAATTTTAGATTTTTGCAAAACAGAAAAAAAAGCAGGTGCTTTATGCAGTTGCAGACCAAGGCTTCATATAATCTGCTGCTGTAGAGGTATGGATACGCCCACTTTCTCCACTAGGTACCTAGGTTCTTGGCTGTGATGCGATAGAGACCATGGAACTTTGGGCGAAGCTTCAAACCATTACCAAATTGGGTTCTCTGTATGGCCACGAAGTCACCTGGATTATATTGAGTAGCTTTCTTCCTGTGCTTGTTATAAGCTCTTTTATTCTCTTCTTGAAGGCGCAAGATGTTCTGTCGTGTTTCTTCACGAATGTCCTCGTGGCTGTCAATGAACATTTGCTCATATTCTTCCGGTAGAATGTCGAGAATTTTCTGATCATTTTTATACCTCATTTGCACATCGATCATGAGTTCGAAAGGAGTAAATTTAGTACTCCGTGGAGTAGTAAAGTTAAATACACATTGTGCTGCTTGAACATGAGTGTACCACTTCGTGGGATCATTTATGGAAAGTTTGGCAAGCAGGGGAATAAGAATTCCATGAAATCTCTCCAACTGTCCATTTCCTCGAGGTATTCCTCTGGTAATTTAAATGTGATTTATATTTTGATTCGCGCAATAGTCTCTGAATTCCTTGGAGGTAAATGTGGAACCTTTATCCGTGATGATACGTATGGGATTTCCGAACACTTCTTCCTGCAATTGCAGTTTCGTAATTGCATCATTTGTAGTGACCCCTTTAACAGGATATAACCAAACTTTGAGAATGCATCTATTACGCTGAGAATATGATTGCAATTTTTATTTGTTGGCATTAATGGTCTAATAAAGTCAACATGGTAAGTACTTAGAGGAAAGTTTTCCTTCGGAATCGGATGTAAGAACCCTTCAGGCTTACCACGCTTTCGGTTGACTAGGATGCATTCGACACAGATCTATATTACCGATTCAATACTTTTTTGCATATTCGGGGAAAAAATAGAGACTTTCGATAATGTTTTTAGTTTTCCTCACGGCAAAGTGCCCTTTTGAATGCGCGTTCTTAATTATTTCGTGTTTCCTTAGTTCAAGTATTACAAGCAAACGACGGTTGACCTGACATTTATACAAATCTTATTTTGTAAAACAAAATAAACTTGGTTGTTATCTTTACATAGTTCTTTCAATTTTTTGATGCATTCATCTGACATCTGTGTCATTTGCACACGCGCTGTTAAATTATCACAAAGTGCAGCCATTACTGTTGGATATCTATTAAGTGAATCAACGTGACGTATTTGATTGCCTGAGCGATGTGCTATCTCATAATCAAAATCTTCAAGGAATAAAACTCGACACGCTATTTTAGGAATTAATTCTTTTTTAGTAATAGTCTGTTTGAACGCAGAGCAGTCAGTAACAATTTTAATTTTAGTTTTTAAAATGCAAGTACGGAATTTTGTTAATGCTTTAACAACAGCTAAAACTTCATAGCCCGATAAATTTTCTTCCTGAGGTGTTGTTTTTTTGCTCAGATAAGTTATGGAATGTAAATTATCATCGTCGTCAGCTTGAAGAAGGATTCCACCGTAACCGAATTTGGGAGCATCTGTATGGAGTTCCAGTGTGGAACCTGGTTTGTACAGATGTAAAACTGGATCTTGCGATAAAGCTCTTTTAAGGGTCTCAAATACTTTTATTTGAGGCGGACCGAATTCAAATGATACATCATTTCTAAGTAAATAGCTTAAAGGTCTAGCTATTAAAGAATAATCTTTAATGTACTTCCGAAAATATCCCGTTAAACTCAAGAAAGTTTGGTTTTGTTTTTCATTACGTGGTTGAGGAAAATTTATTACTGCTAAAAACTTTTCAGTTGATGGCCTAATTTGTCCATTTTCGATGACTTGAACAAGAAAGTTAATTTTTCTTTCAGAAACTGACATTTTTTTTAGATTTCACTGTAGGCCAAATTCAGAGGCTATGTGTAAGACGCGTACCAAATTTTGAATACCTTCAGAAATGGTTTGGGAGGGGATGATAATATCAACCAAGTAAACAATTAAAGTTCCGACATGTATTAATTCTTGAAAAATTACTTGAATGTACGGTTGAAACATAGCAAGTGCATTCGTAAGTCTGAAACAACATTTTTTAAATTGAAATAATTCTTCATGGCTAATAAAAGCCGTGTACTTTCTGCTGCCTGGAGCCAAATATGGAAGTAAGCATTTTTGAGATCTAATGTGGAGAAAATTTTGCCTGAGTGTAACTTATCAAAAATATGTCACAGGGATGCCATCTGTTAAAATAATAGACATTTGCAAATCTGTAGTACGGATTTTATTTGGGGAGTAATTTGAAATTAAATTAATTACATTATCTTTCATATTTTTATCAGATAAATACCCTATATCAAGATCAATTTCAGAATAAACATTTAAAACATTTGTGCATACTTCCTTCACTAACCATTCAGAATTTACAACAGAAAAACTCTTTTCAAAACAAGCATCATTTATTAAATTAACATCAACAAATTTATCTTTATTCAAAGATGATATATCATCACTTTGTAAATAAAATTCCGAGTCAACATTCCTTTTCAACAAATAGTAATACTTATATTTTCATTTAGAAGAGAAGTTGAATTATTATCATTTTTCATACAACAAGCAGAATGAGAAGAAATATGATTTGTTTCTTTTTTATTCTCACGGATTAATTCATTCGATTCGTTTTCGGTATCAACAGAAGGAATTACGCAACGTTGGTATTCTTTTTCACTTGATGACTCACTCTCGGATTTATTTTCAGAAACGCATTCAGTTGTAGGATTTTTATTTCAAAAAGTATTTTTAATATCTACAATAGCTATTAGATGATATAATATATACAAAAGAAATATTTGTATTTGCAGCTGCTAAAACTTTTCGCTTCTGATTTTTTATCAACATGACTAATATCTATCGCCACTAACGGAAGATTGACAATTAAACTTTTCGCTAATTTAATTTTTGTGTTACGGCCTACATAATTTGATTTCTTTACATAAATAGGATTAATAATCATTAACAGACTTCCGCTATCAACCAAAGCTTTTATAGGAACGTCGTTTACAATAATATCTACGTATTCCAACTCAGTAATTATTAACTTGTGGAATTTCATTTGATTTAAACATGGAGTTTACAGGATTTGAGTTATAGGATCTTCCCTGATCATTATATTGTCTAGCATCAACATTTTAGGGACAGAATTTTATTAAATGCGATGTAGAATTACATTTAAATCAAGTTTTCCTATCAATATTTCCATCGTGTACATGACCGTTATTTTGGCGGGAATTATTGACGCGCGACCTTGAGCTGTAGTCATGTGTATTTCTGCTCTCTTCCCAAAACAAACTTTTATTTCTTGCGCGGAAGTAAATGTCTTGTGGTGAATAGCATATAAGGCAGTTAACAACTCTTCTACCCAGAAGATCGTTTTGGTAAAATTGTTAAGTTACTGGACTGCTAACCAAAAGGTCCCAGGTTCTATCCTCATGCATCGCTTATCGCTTCATTGGTGACCTCGGACAATGAACCTTCAACCTTCGTACAGCTGTTGTGGCGCCATCTACCCGCACCTAAAGTCGTCAGACTCGCTTGACGCAGCAATCCAAGTCGCCAGACACACTTGGCGCATTAGCACCCACACACGCTCGCCATAACGCTTGGCGCTATTCAACAGGGTACCGTCCCATTAAGACAACAGCTAATATTACATCACCACTCAACATCCATATCGTTCGTCTCACCTCCGACTCACTGGAGGGAGAGTACTGCTGTTGAATAGCATATAAGCCAGTTAACAACTCTTCTACCAGAACGATCGTTTTAGCGGAATTGTTTAGTTACTGGACTGCTAACCAAAAGGTCCCAGGTTCTATCCTACGCGCATCGCATACCGCCTCAGTCTCTTTCTTTTGCTAACGTCAGCGGTTTTAACCAGTCTGAGCCTTGTTTGATCAAAATGTGTTTGGATGTGTCCTTGTCAAGAGTTCTGGTCAATTTATCGGTTATAATTAGTTCACAAAATCTTTCACTTTTCTTAGTTCTAAATAATATTCTAAATTCGCTTTTAATCTTGAGAGAAATTGCATGTGATTTTCTCCTTTAAATCTTTTGGGGCTTGAAAGTTATCCCAACATTCTTTAGCAGATGGTTGGAATTCTCTTAACACTACTCTTTTGATTTCGAAATAATCGTTCGCGTATAACAAAACATGTCGGCATTTCTCGCCTAACAAATTTAGAAGGACTTCGGCTTTGTATTCAGTTTCAACCTGTTTCGAAAGCACGTTCTAAAATATTGAAAAACAAATTGAAATTTTTTTTTATTTAGTTGTATTGGCATTGTCAATGTGCAGATGCTTTTAATTATTTGCTCGATAGACTCCGCATGATTTTCGGGAGGAAGTCCGTTAGGACTACTTAGTCCGGTCGCTTGAACGTTTCTCATACTTTCTTCATGAGCTAAAGTTAGTTTTAATTTTTCTAATTCAAACTGTCTTTCCTTTTCACGCGCTTGTTCTGCCTCTTCACGCGCTCGTTCTGCCTCAAATTTTCCCCGTTCCTCTGCTTCTACTTTTTCGCGTTCCTCTACATTTGAGATAGTAATGTCTTTAACAAATTCCAAATCATCTTTAGCCGCTTGGCTATTTTCTACAATTTGTTTAATCTGCGCAATATTTGTTTTTTCAGGAACTACTTCACCTATTGCTTCAGCGACAATAATTAAATCTTTCTTTTTTATATTTTTAAACATTTTGAATATGCCTTTATTTTTCGTAATAACAAATGCTAATATAATGACGATAATGGTGCTAATATTTCTTCAAAACAGAAATTTCTAAAATATATACATTCAAGCAGTTTCTGTTTCTTGAAAAAGTCATTCTCAAATATACAAATCTTAAAATAAATACTTGTAAGATTCTTTATTCAAAATGATATAGAAAATTCTCCTACCTGTTCTGCTTAAATTATATCCCTTGAGATAATATTCTGTAGGAACTTCACAACTCGCCGGCCACTGCCGAACCGAAGATTTTCTTAAACAATTTTGTTGGCCACTGCCGAAACCAAGATTTTCTTGAAAAATTTGTCGACCACTGCCGAACCGAAGATTTTCTTGAAAAATTTTGTCGGCCACTGCCGGACCGAAGATAATTTGACAAAAATTAATGGTGAAATTTCCGGATTCTTACCGGATCGAAGATTATTTTTCTATTTCCGAGGCCATTGCATCCCGGCTGATCCCTCACATGTAGAGGCGTGCTAAACCTGGCTCGAAAAACAGGCCTCTATTAACCGGATTATATATCAAATCAAATATATCTCACGGGCACTAGGGGAAAGCCCGGTTGAGATTAATGCTTAGAGATGGTTCATATTACAAGAATCACACACTAATTTAGCATACAATGTTTAAAAATATTGTAATTGTAATTTGTAATCATATATTTCATTATTTAAATGAAACTCAAAACGTTTTCCTTGTTTCTATTAATATTTCGTCCTTATTTTTTCTTTTGTTGACAATCTAGATAGAAAGATTCGGCTTATTTTAATATGTTGCTTTGGTTTCAGTATAAGGTATGATTTTAATTAAATTTTCGAAATTTTGTAGTACTTACAATTAAGGATTAACTTCAAAATCAAATTTTTTTAAATTGAAAATTTTTTAAAGAATGCTATTTTCAAATCCTGTTGCTTTTTTTCTGGTATAATTGAATGTATAAAAATATAAACAGGAAATTAAGGAAGTGCTCTGCATAACGAAGGAAGATGTAAGAATATCTATAGAAAATTTAAAAAGATTTTGCCCAATAAGTTAGTGAGATAGTTACGTAAATAATTAATTTAAAATGTTAGGAATCATTAATCCCAACGAACCATCTGGTCGCCGAAGGAGAACAATAAAAATGATATCTGAAAGTGTCCTTCTTAGAAACAATTCAAGAAATGATGTATACTTACAATATATGGAATATATAAAAATGTCACAATTCTTCTTGTTTTCTGCTTTAATAATACAAGTCATTTTATTTGTATAGATGTATTTCCAATTGAAAACCTACCACCAGTAGAACCCACAGGTAAGCATCATAGTTTTTAGATGAATTCTTATTTTTAAAAAATACTTTATACTTATGAAGATACAAATGTATATATTATTTCCTTATTATAACTCATAAAATTGAGGCATTAGGGGAATTATGTTGGATCTGGGTTTATTCGAAAATGCAATTTATCACATTTTCAGAAAACAACGCATTAAAC
>JAPMOR010115242.1:36691-52369 GCA_026543865.1 Argiope aurantia | reverse complement strand
AAAAAATTATATAGAATATATTACAAAATATTCTCATATATTCCAAATTTTCTACATTGTTTATTCCAGAATTTTCTAATATTCTTGGGAAATTTAGAATGATAGAGAATGTTTCGAAATGTGTTAAATTATCTACAATTTATAACAATTTTTATAATATATTTTAATAATGTGAATATAATATATTTTTATAATGTGAATATCTTGAATAATATTTAACTTTTGCAGATGCTCCTCTCTTTCCAGTTTTTCTCACGAATTCACCAGTCCTAGAAGGTAATATTTTTTTCATTACATCTTACTTATAAATGATATCCCAAAATGAAAGCAAGATTTGAATTCGGCACCTTTAGTGTAGTAAAGCGTTGACAACCGTATTAAAAAAACCATTTGGCAGCTGACAATTTAGAGTTAGTAAAAATGGAGCGTTACACGACAGAACAACGTGTTTTCATTGTTGAAAAGTATTTGAAAAATGATGAAAGTCTCGCTGCCACAGTTCGAAAATTTGAGAATTGACCCTCTAAATCGTGTAATTTAAAACGATTGGATTTCTTTTTATGGGGTTATTTGAAGTCAAAAGTCTATGCCAACAAGCCCATGGGCACGCTTGCTTTGGAGGAAGAAATTCAACGCTGCTTCAACGAAATTCCGCCACATTTTTGCAAAATGGCATGGAAAATTTCGATAAAAGTGTGCGTATGCGCCAGCAAAACCGTGAAGGCTATTTGCCCTGTGTTATTCCATACATAATCCTATTTTTTAATAGGGTTGCCATGCTTTACTGCCCGAATGGTGGCAAATTCAAATCTTGCGTTGATCTCCCTTTAGTAGTGCATTTATACAAGATTAATCATTTGCTTCAAAATGTACAGATAGTTTCTTTTTTCTACTGCGATGTATTAAATATTCATCATTGGGTCTTTAAAAATAAAAATCTCATCACTCTTGGTGCTTATGACTTTTCCTCAATTCCATAATTTTTACGAGTGAGAAAAGGAGATAACTTTATAAGGGATTTTGCAATATCTCCCACTGGTTTCTTAAAAATGTTTAGAATGCTTCTCTAAATGACAGGTTCGTAAATCGAAATATTGTGCAAACAAAAATACATTACATCCTAAAGGTAGGTTATGTAGGTATAGGCAAATAAATAAATTCATTAATTAGGGACATTCCTAGATAAAACGAATATAAAATACTTTAATTTATGCAAGCGTTTGGAAAGTTTCTAGTTTGCCTGCAATTTTATCACTAGGCCTCTCTTCAGTAAAGAGCAAAAAAATAAAAATAAAACAAGTTTCGCATTCCGTACCTGGATAAGTTTAATTTACGAATTAGCTATCTAATTTGCAAATGTTTAAGTTTAAGGCAACGTATTTGTAGTTATAGCATTAACTATAATTTATTTGTTAAACTATCATGGTACTGTACATTCTTAAACAGTGTAGAGAAAATAAGAAGGGAAAAAAAAAGATATTTTAAAAAATTGCTAAAATTTAGAAGAAAAAAAAAAAAAGAGGAAGATTATTACATTGGCATCATTTTAAAAATAATTTTCAAAACTTCAAGTTGATATATTTTCATTACTTATCGTAGAAAAATTCAAAAATTTCCTTACTTTTTAATTAATTAATATTTTGAAAAATATTGTCCCGAGACGCTTAGAGAGGGGTAGCACTTCAAAAAAGAGAAGCTTTCGATAATGAGGAGAGTTTTCATCGTTCTCGTGGGTACAGAAATGGTTTAGGGTGGTTGCCCTTAATGATGACGGAACGTGCCTCCTACGGGTTGGGTTGTAACGTAGCCGGTGAAAGTTCTTTGGACTCAAACTTAATTCTTACAATGCTGTGATAGCGGTCTGGTCATTCAGAGTTTTCCGTGCGCTTTCTGGAGAGTTGTCAGCTATGATTATTCACAGATATTTACTATTTCGAAAATATAATTTTAAGGCTTTGAGAGGTAGGAAACGTGGAAATCTGTTAAAACTTTGAGATAGACTTTTTTGACGATTTCAATAGTTTTTCTTTATATGTGATAATAGTGATTTTTTGTATTATTTAATTTTGCAAATATTTATATAGATGGGAATTAAATGTATTTGATTTCCTTGTAGATGATAAATGCCGGATTACCACCCCCCTGTGCCCAGATGACAAAGTGTGCGATTGTGCTTGTAGAACATTATCTCCAGCTAAATGGGGAGAATGTGTTGGTCCCTTCCACAAGACATGTATGTGTCATATGGACTGAAACAGCTTGAATTCAAAGACCTGTTTTACATATGCAAAATAAATAAATAAAAAATGAGATCTGATATATTTTTAGGCTTATGTCCTATACCTATAAATTATTTGTAATATTTTACATTGAGAATTCGTGTAATAAAAAGTTTCTTAATTAGTGGTCTATCTTTTTGTCAGTTAAATCAAAACAAATGTGATGCATTATTATACGAGTATGTATTACTTTTTAATAATACTCAAATATTAAAAAAATTCTAATGTGCATTTAATCTTACAAACTTTATAATTATTCAACCATTAAAGTATTAGGGTGCCCCAAAAGTTTCTTTCACATCGCGCTATGAATGCCTTATCTGGCTCTGCTTGTGCAAAAATGCGGGCTTATCTATTAGTCGTTTATGTCATCGGTTTCAGTCGTCCCAGAGCTCTACAATACCCCAAGACGGGACTACACCCCAAAAAATGTTCTTTTGGTGGAATTGGAAAGGCAAAATTTTCTACGAGCACCTTCCTCAAGGTTAAACAACAAATTCTACGAAATATTGTTATCAACTGGATCAATTGAAAGTTGCCATAGCAAAAAACTAGCCAAAATTAATGAACCGACGACGCGTTGTTTTTCATACTCTCCAGATCTCGCTCCATCCGATAATTACTTCTTTCTGTCCTTAAAAAATTATCTTCGTGGTAAGCGATTTAAAACCATCAGCGAAATAAAAGCGCATTTCGAAGATTATTTCTTGTTCGAAACACAACAATTTTGGAAAGAAGGCATAATGAGGCTTCTGAGAGATGGAAGAAGGCAATGGAGCAAAAGGGTTCTTATATAACAAAATAAATAATAATATCTTAAACAGTAAATATTGTGTATTCTTTTCATATTAAAAAATAGGAAAGAAACATATGGGACCCCAAATATTTAAAATTTAGTAGAATAAACCCGTTGCTTATTTAACGTTATACAATTTTATTTAGTTGAGTATATAAATAGTTTAAAGATAATAACTCGAAATTTTCACTGGATTATTATTATGATATAATTTCCAGTAAATTAGTTTAGGACTTTTAGAAGATCTTTAACAATTGCAAACATATCATTTTTAAACTGTTACTAAAAATGTAGAAAAAAAATCAACGAATTTTAAAACATTCAATTATGTTGCGATTCGATATTTATTTAGAATAACAATTTTATTAGCAAATTTTAAAATTAGTTATATTAATATTTTTTAGTCCAATTTTAGCGATGTGAATTCAGAATGTCAAAAAAAAACGATTATGTAGATATTTAAAACGATTAATCAACTATTAAGAAAACATCATTAAAGTATTTTTGAAAATAACAGAAGATTCAGTATCTATTAAATGCACGAATTTTAAAACGAATCAAATTGTTGTCCGATTTTCATAAAATAAAACCTCAAAGGCAAAATGAAATAAAGCAAAATTAATACATTGAAATACTGGAATAAGTTGTTTCTTTCGATAATAACCATTATTAAATAAAATTTTAACTCGCACGAGAAGAATGAAATTTAAAGGACATTTAACGCCTCTTGTCATAACACTTTAAAACTTCATTTTTTTCTAATCATGGTATATTAAAATATTTTTAGGATTGAGACTGGCTTAAGAAAACTGATTCATTTAGCTTATTAGATAAATTTAATTTGATTAACTAATTAATTTGGTTTATTAATAGCTAAATAATAAAAGAAGGCGCATCACTTTGTACGAGAGAAGGATTTGAAGTAGCTAAGTTTCTGTCTTAATAAAAAAAATGTCAGAACTTATGCTAACTTACATAATTTCATACAAAGAGTTATGAATTAGATAAATTTTTTTCGTTATTTTTATTCAATTTCATTTCTTCAAGTTTTGATAATTTCAGTTTGTATACACTTAAATTTTTATACTTCCCCCGACTTATGGCAAACTTAATTAAGCTTATTAGATTAAGTTGGAATGCGAAAACAAACTTCTTAATTGAACAAAGTTTTGAGATTCACCTAATGTAAATTCAAAGAAGTAGCCAATATTTATAGCTACCTGTAACATGCGAGAAGAGAGTGTAAGGGTTGAAAGATGCTAAGTTATCTCTTTTTTTAGAAATAAATTTACTTATTTATTTTTATTTTTCTATCTCAAAGAATAAAGAGACATTGAGTTGATTTTTTCTCTCTGTAATTAATGGATATTTGTATTCTTAGAGTAGTTTCTCATTTTTTATAATATATCAACCTTATTTTCTTAATTTTCTATAAATTAACACGCCACAACTAATATTTTTTCGATGTCTAAATGTTCTGTTTTAAACATTTATTAATCTTACCATCTGCAATTAGTTATAGCAAATTCTGCGAACTCAGCTTGTGTCTCCTCGATACGAGATGTCTACTAATGTATATTTTGTTGACTTAATTATTGAAATGATAATTAATAAGACGGATTCATATATTGATTCGACTTCTGCATTGTCAGAATTACGATTCTTTAGTGATTTAAACTGCTAAGATTATGTACGGAAACAAAATTTATATTTCGAGATGTTTTTATTCCTAATAAACAAAAGAATAAATATCTAAAACTAAACAGGTCAATTACTGATCGTCTTTTTCCAAACGTTCTATCAAGTTTATAATAGTTTTGAAATGTCAATTACTTATCATGAGATTCAGCAATAAAGTAATGCTCAAGCAAGAGATGCACGACAACCCTAAATTATTGAATGACTTTGATGTCATTCTGTGATTGCAATATTTAATTACTATTAAAAAGTTTTTGTAACTTAATTTGGAATAAAAACACGCGTCTAAGATATTATGATTACGTTTTCATCATTTTCTTTTTCATTATAATTTCTAATAACTGTTTTACTTATTAAACCAACAATAAAATTTCAGATAAATAATTTCTAAGAACAAGCAAAAAAATTCTTTATTTAATTAAGAATAAACGCAATGTTTTCGAATGCCCATTTGAATTCTAAAAAATATGCGATGAATTGACACAAACAGAACAGATTGAAAAATTTATAAATCATGTGTTGATCCAAGCAATTTTACCCATAAATAATACATTTCCATTTTTGTTTTGTTTTTAATAACATCAACAGTCAGCTATTTTGTATTCTGCCCACGCAATAAAAAGTAAACTATGAAAAATAAACATTCCATTGTTCCATTGTTTATTACTTCCAAAAAGAAAAATAAATAAACAATTGAATCTACAGATTGTATTCTGACATTCAAGGTACTAAACACGCAAAAGAAATTATCTCTAAATAAATTCTATTGCGTGTTCATCTGCGTGAATATTAGAATGAGGGAAAAAATTGAAGCACAAAGAAAAGAAAGGGGGGGGGGGATCGTTCCATCCTCACCTAGTGACATGTTTATTTATTTTCTTTATTTATCCCTTTTTTTCAGCTGCAGAGCTTCTTCCGAATGTAGATATGGAAGTTGTGATAGCAAATGTTTCAATTGATGCATTAATTCATGCTTCTAAAATGTGTTAGTAGATTACTTATAAAATTTGATACATTCATTTGAACATTATGAAATCCTGGAGAGTCTTTTAAAGATATTTGGTAACTTATAAAGTGTCACAAGGTATATAATTTGATAAAAACTTTTAATTTTATTGTATTTTATTTAATTTTCTAGTTGAGATAGATTCTCAAGCAATAAATATATATAGAATAACCCAGACTGTTATTAATTAATACGCTTCACAGTGTAGATACATATACAATATTCTTATACCAGGAATTTTCAAGTGACAATGTTAAATATATCAAAGCAAGAATTTTTAATAATTTCAAGTTTTATTTTCCTCATTTTTGGGTCACAAGTTCCAGCTTTCAAAGTGTCAATGACACAATTCTATTTCTGGTTTGAGAACAAAGTGCACGACAGCTGGATTTTGGAAAAAGTTGAAGATTCTCATTTGGTGACATGTCTCCAGAAATGTAGATATGACACTAACTGTTCTGCACTGGCTTTAGGACCAATGCTAGAAAAAGAAGATGATTTTGTCAGGTCTTGTTATACTCTTTCTGAAATCAACGAATCCGATTGTGAAGAAAATGACAGCTGTGAAAAGAAAGGATTTCAAGTCTTTCATGCAAGTATATTGTCTTTAAAATTACAATAAAATTTATTAAATTACATATTTTCTTTCAGCGTATAAATTTTTACAGCAAACTGATTACTTTTAATAAAAATTTGTAACATATATATATATATATATATATATATTTAAATAGCGGTATATTATATGGATTTTACTTATTGGAGACAAAAATAGACTTTCTTGCTATAAGGAATAAAGATTTAATAAACATGCATTTATAAGTATACTAAAGAGAAAAAATAAATCATTGTTCAATCAAAATTAAGGACATCAAAACAAAATTCTTATTACTTAAGGCACTGATAAAAATATTTAAAAAATTTGAAATTTTAATCACTTTAATAGTATGTTTTGAAATTAAAAAAATAATATTTATAGTGACATAACTTTCTTTTAATATGCTATTCATTGTCTCCAGCTTTTAGGTTCTTGTTTTGAAACCCATAATAGTAAATTTGTACTACGAAAGATATTAAAATTTTTTTTTTGTATTTTAGTCTAGTATTTATTCTTTGATACATATTATAATTTATTACTGAATTTTTTTTAGTATTACATTTTTTAATTTATTACTGAATGAAAAGTACTATTATGTAACTTTAAACACATAGTGGTAGAAAATTTCAGACTGGTAGGCTAGATATCAACTACAAAATTCAATTTTTATAAACATGAATTTAGTTGAGTTTAATATAAACGTGTAATAATTAACTGAAATGAAAAAGTAATCATTGTTTGTCCATCTCTCAATCGAATCGTCTATATAAAGAATGTTACAAAACTATTTTTAAGGAAAATAAACAATCTTATTTTTCTTATTTCTTGTTTTCTTAACCAAGATTTAAATGAGATTCAATACATTGGTTTTCATTTTTTTTTCACAGCAAATAATCAGCACGATATAAGCGTTTCTATTTGACATTTGCCGCTTTCTTCAAATTGCTAATAAATCTACTGAAGAATTCTTTCTGATTTAATTCAAAATATTATTTTATTCTAACTATTGCATATTTTCCATGAAATTTTTTCTTTCAAACTGATGAATTATTACAATTTGGTTCTGATTTTAGAATATTATATCTTGAACAGAAAGAGAGTATTATTTCCTATTCCGTTTCCATCTGTTTTCTTAACTACGCTGTTTCCAATTAAGCATTGTTATTATATTTAAGGATCATATATAGGCCATAAACTCTTCCATTTTACTTTACTTTATTTACAGAGTAAGGATAAAAATCTATTATAATTTAAGGTAGATAGAACTTAGGCTGTTTCGATTGTTAATTGCAAGTTTATGGAATCTTGTATCACCAAGCATCATGCAACATCTCATTGAAGTATTTTTTATTCATTAGAAACAGGTTACAAAATCGTTATTTCTCTCATTAAAAAGAGATTTATACAATCTTTATTTCTATTAATTTAAAAATTCAGGGACACAAACTTAGTTTACTTAAATAATTTAAAATTCAGAAGATAAAATGTATATGCTCAATTAAATATTTCGAAACATTCTAACACATTTGTTAGTTGAAGTCAAAATTTAGTTAATACTTTATAGGACTATTTTTTTATAAATGGTATTTTAAAATAATTTCAGAATTAAGAAAAGGTATTCATTTAATTTATTAGATATATATAATTTGATTCCTTAATAAATTTTATTAATTAATAATTACATAGCAAATCAAGATGCATCATTTTTTTTGTGAGATAAGAAATTGGAACATCTTAGTCTCTGCTTTATTGCAAAAATTATGAGAATATCGTATCCCCAACCCATCATAACACTGAATACAAAGATTGATGAATTTGATGAGATGTATTCTACCCACGGCCCTACAAAGTATTAAATAATCAAGACCAAGATTTTATAAACATATTTAGCTTAACATTTAATTTACAATAAATTTAATTGTTCTTTCTTTCGATTCATTAATGATTTAGTTTATGTAGAACAATGCATTGAATGTGTCGTAATATAAATTATGTCAGCTTTCCAAAATCAAAATATTTACTTTGAATTTATTGATATCAAATGTAATGATTTCAAGCAGCTTTCTAAGCCGATGAAGCAGACAACAACTGAAAATTCAACAACGACAACGACAGAAATATCGACTGATACTTCTTCTAAGACCACTGCAGCGTCGTCTTCGACAGTCGAAATATCAACCACAACGAAAAATACCTACTCGATTACACAAGATTCAAGCGAACCATCTACATCAACAATCGAATTTTCAACAACAAAATCTCTAACAACAACAACAGCGTCTCCTTCTACTACCACGGAATCCTTAATATCCACAACAGATGGCTCAACTACGGATTCAGAATCAACCTCCACGACAGCAAATGATCTGACTACATCAAAAACGTCTACTACGACTTCGCAATCCCCTTCATCAAGCATAGATTCTCTATCTACGATGGAAGAAACTTCCTCTACGATATCGGAGTCAATAACCACATCTACAGTTGCAACCTCTACTGTAACAGAAGTTGGAACTTCCTCAACTGCTGCAAGTGAAACAACGACAGATGCATCTGATTGTAGTAACTCTGATTCTCCTGATTGTCAAAGTAAGTTTTTCTCAGTAAGAAAAACATCTTCTTTACGGCATCAATGAATTGTTAGTGGAATTTTTTAATAAACCGAAGAGACAAATATATCTTTTCTACATTAATCAAATAAATGGTTATTCTGCTACCTAAATTTTGATGCTAAGTTAAGTAAAAATATCAGCATCGCGTGCCTTGACACAAGTGATGACAATTTTCTTCGCAACGCAATTTTATTCTATTTTATGGATTAAATGATCGATAACTATTTACACATATATAATTAAATTCTAATTTAGATTTAAGTTCATTTATCAATGTTCCCACCAGAGCTCCTACCAGCACACACTCGTACTGGTAGCGGCCATACGCTCCCGCGCAACTGTTCTGCTCTCTTTACTTTATCTCCTTTTTGTCCTAGGGACGGAACAGCTACGTGAAGGTTAGAGGCATGGCAATAATTGAAACCATGCTCATTTATAAAAAAAATTGGAGTAAATGAAAAGTAAAAAATACTGAAATATTTTCACTTGAACTTTTTATTTGGGATGCAAAAATTATTTAACACCAGTTATTTCTTTTATTTCGATTCACTACGAGTATACAGAATTAAAGTATTATACAACAAATATACTCTCCGCTTCTTGATGGGTAATATAAAATTATCACTAGACGGAAGTTATTTCCTAAGGAAGAAATTGGACCATGAGCCATGGGATGAATAAGACTTTCATTTCTGATCCTGAGAACTTCAACATTAGTTATCAACTTCTTGCTATGCTTGTGATAGTAATTCAGATAATATCAAGCATTTAAACAGGATGGAGATATCTCACTTATGAGCATCTTTAAACATCACCTCACCTATGACTAACACGATCCCATGAATGAGAATAAGCAGGTTTTCGCTTTTCTGGTGATATTACAATGTTATGGAGTCACCTTCTTTGTAATAAAGGGTCGTAATTCCTTCCAAAAGAATTATACCATCCTTCGCAGAGCTCTAAGGATTCAATCTTATTACCTCAACGTGCTGTCTCAACAGTTATTAAAGAATTACGTTGCTTTGGAGAGGAAAAGGTATTTCCAACTTTATTTATATTCATTACCTCTCGAAAACCATCAGAAGTAAGTAGACGGCAACTAACCGGCGTCCTGGCATTGGGGTAGCGCGTCTTCCTCGTGATCTGGGCGTCCCGGGTTCGAGTCCCGGTTTGGGCATGGCTGTTCTTTCGTTGTTCTATCTGTGAGATGTGTGAATATGCCCTTTTGTAAAAAGGGGTTGTGCAAGCGAATGAGTGATGCGTGAGTAGCTAAGTCGTACTCTTGGCTCTAGTTGGCGCTACTGTAGAAACAAGAGACGCTCCCCCTCAGGCTTAAATCGGCTGTCTCTGAACAGCGGGGCTTGTCCGTGGCAAGTGCCATAACAAACAACAACAACAGATGGCAACTGACTGATACAGTATCTGGTTCATGTTATTTTCCTATAGGCTATAATATTGGCGATGAAATCCATGCCGATGATAGAACATATCCCCTACGACGCGTTATGTTCATGGGTTGGCGATTGTAATTTTTAAATAGATACCGGTATTCATCCAACTTCTTTGTCATCTAGTTAGAGATTCAAATAACGGCTCATTTTAGTTCAAGAGGACCATTTAATGTATTTTCCATTTATATATTGTCTCTTTTATAGCTAAATACATTTTGATTAAAATTTTCAAATAACTCCACCATGAATCTGGAGGATTAAAGCATGGTATTTCTGAAAAAAATTTATTCGGAAAGAAATATGTTAAGGTTCTATCCTTCACTTACATCTTAATTAGTTTTGTTAAAATTAAATTGGCAGATCGATGATATGAATAGTTCCTCAAGTTCTGAAAATCTTGGGCAGAGGGTTTATTGGTTTTCTTTCACGAAAAATACAATATAGCTCAGACACTCTAAAAGAATTTTAGGAGGGCAACTTAAGCAATACTTAACTAATTTAATTAGTGCTCTAAAATCCCTTTAATTTATAGAAAATGACTCAATTTGCTTAACTATATCATGGGTCCTGGACTAGATATGCCAGATAAAGAGAACTAGAACTTTATAATTTGCAACAACATTATAGGGAAGTGTTAATTCATATCCACACATATCCTTTTTATTCTTTACAGGGCATAAAATAGTAGATTTCCTTATTTTAAAAGAAAAATTCTAAACGTGTTTGTTTTTAACTATATATTTCTGGTTAAATCTAATTATTATTAAATTATTTTCAAGCGCCTTTACTATTGCGTTAGTAAAGCGTAAAATCTGTTAAAAGTTGTGCATTACGCAGTGATGACGAATTTTTTATTTGATTAGATATTCTTATGAAATGGTTAAAAATTTTTATCAGACATTATATTTCGTAGTCTAAATCTATAAATTCGAAAAAATTATGATAGAAAAGCATCTGACATTGTAATTTTGCTCAGAGTTCAAAATAATAACACGTGCCGAATTTATTGATATCACAAAACATCCAGAAGCTCAAAAGTAATTAAATAAATATGCGTGCATTTCATTCATTTATTAAGTGGAAGCATATTTCGTAGATATTAAGGTCACGCATATCTTCATTCTAATAGATATTTCATGATGGTCTCAAGTAATTATTTATTTATTTATTTTATACTCAACATTTTTTGCTTAACCAAAAATGCCCTATTTGTTGTTCAGTTTTTATGAATTTAATATGAAATATAATTGGATGGGTTACAGCTACAGTGGTTTAATATATTTTTCAAAAGGAGAAAAAAAGTTAAAAGTTAAAATTGTGCCCGATGGACAGATTAAATTCAGTATCTATGATCCAAAAAATCTCTAACATGAAAAAGTTACAAGTCATATTCTCGAAAAATACAGAACCTTTTGCAATATGTAAATTTCAGGGTAACAAAGAATATTTGACTTACAATCCAATAATTTTAAACTGCCATTTGAAAAATTTTTTAAGTGTTTTTTAAAATTAATGTGACCGAATTAACCTATTGTAAATCTTTAATATTGCTTAATTTACATTTGTTTGGAGTTTTTGGCGCAAGAGCCATAGATTTCACCAAACTGTGCCAAACTAAGTGAAATTTCCTTTATTAGAGTAGATTTTACTCATTTAAATGAATCTAATTAGATTTACACATTAGATTGTGAGTATATGCATTATCCAGTTAGCAATTTTATGTGAAAATTGACCTTTGGTACTTATTATATTTTATTCATTTAAATAAATGAATAAAATCTAATAAGAACCCAAGTTAAATAACGATTCAGTTAAAACAAAGACTAAATATGTCGTTAAGAACCAGTGGTTTTCATAAATGCAGAAAAAAGAGAATGTGATGTTTCCCTATTTATAAATGGCAAAGTAACCGCATTAGTCTCAAAAAATGTAAATGCTTGGAATAAAAATTCATTAAGTTTTCAAAATGCAAGTGAATATTTTTCAAAACGATATTTTCAGTGGCCTTTATACGGTGTAGCTAATTACTATTCAAAAATTAGGAAAAATTTTGATTTCAGACTAACGTTTTGATCCTGCCTATCAAAAAAATAATAATATATATCATTTTTTAAATGAAAAAAAAAAAGGATTGTGCAACATTTTAATAGATGTGGCACAAATACATAGTTTAAAGATATATTATATTTTAAATCATTTTATTTTTAATTCCTCACATAGAAAAAAAATTGTGATTTTTGTAATTTTAATAAAAAAGTCACTTAGAAATTTTTCTGAGCCTCGAATTTTAATTATTCGATATTTGGAATAAAAAATGAACTATATCTGCAATACGGCAGTCAGTCTCTCGGTTTTTATGGAAATTAACTTTTTCTAAACTAAATGTATTATTTTAATGGAAGGCAAATTGTATTAATGCCAAAATATAAAGATTATGAAATTTCAGATTAAAACCTTGAAAGAGCAGAAGGGCCTTTTTAAAGAAATACTCAACATTCTTCAATGCACAATAAATTTAAACAAATTAGCGACCATTTATAAAGATTATTTTAATATTTAGGTTTTCACATATCCTGACTGAAAAATTATACACGTTTTAATATGATTATATTTTCTTAAATTTACCTTTGTTTTTACAAAACTATTAAATAAATTTTAACTATTCGAAGTATTTATATATGCATTATAAAATATAGTTTTGTAAATATTTATTAGAATTACACGTACGCAAATTCTTGGAATTATGAGCAGAAAGAGAAAATCAGGGCAACAATGAAAAAAGTCGGCGTTGACGAAAAGAAGAGTTTTGATTTTCAAGACAGCATAATTTTTTTTTCTTTTCTGCAAAATAAATTACTTTTTGAAAACATCAAAACCTTATAATTTCCTGGAGATTGTATTCAATCCGTCACACAGTTAAACAATGCGATGCATTTTCAGTTCCCATTCGAACTATAGTGATTTCTTCAATTGGAAAATTATTTATCTCAAATACTTCTTTTACTTATTACTTATATTACTCAAACACTTCAAAAACCTATTGGTTTAAAGCTTATAGTTATAGTTATTCTATAAATTTTTTGGGGCCGCGGTGGCCTGGTGGTAAGGTCTCGGCTTCGGAACCGGAGGGTTTCAGGTTCGAGACTCGATTCCACCGAAGAACCGTCGTGTAAGGGGGTCTGTTGCACGTTAAATCCGTCTTGACCAAACGTCCTCCCGCTGGTGTGGTGTGGTGTGGAGAGGGGGGTGCCAGCTCAGGTGTCGTCCTCGTCATCTGACCGCGGTTCAAAATTACGATGTCCGTCCCAAAATAGCCCTAGTGTTGCTTCAAACGGGACGTTAATATAACTAAACTAAATCTATAAATTTTTTATTCAATATATAGAATTTTTTTCGATGAATAGAATAAATTTTACTGGCACTAAAATTCTAGTTATCAAATCGATATATATTTCTACATATTTATTTTATTTTCAGATAAACTTTGATGTATTAACATGTTATTGTTAACCATTAACATTGATGGATTTTTATATGAAATACGTTCCAAATCCTTGAAATATTTTTTTCCATAATTTTAGTTGACAATCGACGCAACTCTAAATGTAGTGGAACGGAAGCAAGCATTATATGCAATGAGCCAAGGGATCAATTGCAAGTATTTGGTTTAGTAGCGTAAGTATCCCTCCCTCACCCCAAATATTCTTTGTTTAAATTCTACATTGAAAAGAGTGTTTTATTTTTCATTTGAAAGAGAAAAATCCATATAATGCTTTGAATTTTGTCACTAAATTATAGATCGAATAAATTAAAAAGTATTAAAAAATTTTGCTCATGGAAAAACCTCACATTCTTCTGAAGTTTTTTCTTTTAAAAGAAAACCTGAAAGATAAATCATTCCGACATTCATCTATTACGTTTTTCAGTGAAGGAAAGTTGTTCAAATATCTGTTATTTGATAAATGAATTAAAAAAACCAACATTGAAAATAAAAAAAAATAATATCAAGTATTTTTTAATTTTCATTTAAATTTATAAGAAAAGCTTTAAAATATGAATATTGATGATTTTTTTGAAATAGTTTTCCTTTTTTTTATTCCGAATTATATTAAACACTTTTTAAGTGTTAAAATAATTATTACAACTATTATTACAATTATTATTAACTATTATTTTAAAATTTTACAAATAATAAAGATTTTATCTGCAGCTAAGCAATATTAAATTTCAATAAATCTGAATTTTTAAAAATAAGTACTTGGCAGAGGGAGAAACAATTGTCAAATTTCCATCAGCGAAGCGATGCAAATATGGAGAAATATTTCCATTTAATAATTCAATGTTGCAAAATAAAATAATTTTAAATAATAATTTTCTCTTATAGATTTGCCCCTTTATTCTCAGATGCAAGAATTTAAGTTCGATGCAAATACGATCAATTTTACAATTATAATATAATGATTTAACTATATATTATAATTGCATTAATATAATAATTAAAATTATAATATAATAAACGTTAACACTTTTACTAGTGATCAGTCCTAACTGGCCTTGGAAATCATATTCCCTTCGCAATGGACTGGGCCTGGATATTCTATCTTGGCCAGTTAGTTTCTGCTTCAAACGCTTGATGCTGGAATTAAAGAGAGTTATCGTCAAGGATCCTCTATCAAGTTCATCGTTTTACATTCTTTAATCTTTATGGGAAAGAGAAACGGGTTCCCTAGAATAGAATTTGTGCAGCCTAATGGCCGCACCAGTAATGAAAGTGTTAAAACTTGAATGACATTTTACAATTATAATACGATAATTATTCCTAGGATATATTTGAATACTTGAGTGATGTATGCATTATTTAATTCAATGGAAATAATTTTCTCTTTTAGATCTGCCCCTTTGTTCTCAGATGCAAAAATGCAAGTTCGATGCAGAGACGAGTTTTCGCAGTCTCTTTTTAAAATGAAAACTCAGAAAGATACTTACAACCCGTTCGATGGAACTATGGGATGTAAACCCGATCACACCATCACAGGTATTCTTTAATTTTAATGTGATCTGACTTAAGTGTCGATAAAAGTTTTGGGAAATGAGATGCAAAGGCTCTCACCAATAACAATTTTAAATTTATTTTAGAGTTATATTTATAAAATTTTAAATATTTGTCAACAAACAAGGGGAATTTGAAGTAATGTATAATATCATTCAAGGTATCTTCCTTAAATTGAAATCATAGTG
>JAPMOR010115242.1:25020-36681 GCA_026543865.1 Argiope aurantia | reverse complement strand
TCAGTTATTTCAACTGCAGATATTCTTGTTCAATGACGGGAAAAGTTTCGTTGTCTTCAATTTGAAAGTTTCAACATCCGAAACACAGAAAAATAGCCATTATCTGTGTGATGCAACCAGAAAATTTTATAAAATGATGCATGGTTGTTTTATTTATATTTGTAATAATTTTACTTTTGAGGCTAGTGTGGTTTAATTAAATTTTGATGTTATTTGAAATATAAATTTCGAATTGCTTATAATTAGTATGAGAATTGAAGTTAAAAAAAAGATACATAATCCATGTAAAGCTTTGAAAAAGGCTGTACTTTTAAATATAACGTAACTATTTACATAAAAGGTAAAAAGTAAATGTTTAAAAATTCTTAATTAAGCCAAAATATCTACAAGATTTCTGATTTTTACTTTCTTGTATACGTAGTATAAGGGAAAGTATAATAATCGTTAAAACATTCGAACTCGAGTGTTTGACGAATCTCCATATTTTAGACTTTCCTGAGTTCAAAAACACAATTTTAAAAGATGTCCGTCTGTCTTTCTGTGGCAAAGAAAACTCAAAAATATTTTAAGCTAAATGACTGTCACTTGGTATAAGATTTTACACCAAATTTGCATATTTCTAACAAGTTTTGAACAAAATCTGTTCAGAGGAAGTCCGTCTGTCTGACTGTTCGAATATAAGTTAACTAGATGATTACAAGCGAAAACAACTGGATAAATAAAATTTGAGATACAGTATTAACACCTATAGTGCAGACACCTACCAAAGTTTGAGCCATATCCAACAACAGGTTGACTGTCTGTCGGTCAGTACTTTCAGAAACATGTAAATGCAATAATTCAAAAACTCAATGACTTGAATATATCAAATTTGATGAGATTTTGTGACTACAAGTGCAATTTTGTGTGAAATGAGTGTTTCAAGTGGTTGGAAAATACGTATCTAAAACAAACATTCGATGTTTGTATATACTATTAATGTAAGCCAGGGATAAATCTTCAAATAACTCGATAAGGACGACACGATATGTTCAGTAAAATTGATAAATTCACGTTAAAAGTTACAAATTTCGTATTGTGTACCAATATCATGTAAGGCGTACTCTGATATGATAACCTTTTTTTATTATCGTATTGTTCTTTTAATTTTAAGTTCTTTCTTCTTTTAACCGTGATTCAGGAGTCCAATTTTAGACTAATTTTCATTAATTTTTATTTTTATATGCATTTAGGTATTGATGTGTGCTTTCAAGGTGAACTAAAGTATGTGTCAGTCGAATGCAACCCGCTTCAAGCTGGTTTCACCATAGAAGACAAAACGGACATGGCTGGCAACAGTAAGCAAGATCCTGCTCAAGCTATATGTCCTGAAAAGAAATCCATGATTAGTTTAAAACTCAACAAAGATTCGAATGGAGAGATCAATGTTCGTATCGGTTGCTCTAAAGTTATTAAGAAATAAGAAACGATCTGAATCACTCATGTGATTTCATTGTGATTTGTTTTATCCTCAAATTTCAACTAGTTTGTAATGTAAATTTTTCTTTTACCTAAGCCACAACATGATTACAGCACCATATCGTAATTATGGCATCATAGCATAAATATTGAATGCTATAGTAGAATGAGACTCTAATATGGATTTAAATAATTTAAAATATTAAGCTGATGCACAAATATAATACATATTTCAATCATAATAACATATAACATAATATAATATATCCGTAACACAACACATGATGATGATGATGCCGTGTCCGCGTTACAACTGAAAGAGGGAGCAGTAACTTCTGAGGGAAAGACCCCTGAGGGAAAGACCCCTGATATTAGCACTTGAGGTCAGAAGTTTGACTTCTAGCTGATATGAGGGTGACTCTCACACACTCGCTAACACAACCCCTTTTTACAGGCGGGCTCTTTCACACATCTCACAGATAGAACAGGGGGGCGGGGACATGCCCGGACTCGAACCCGGGACTCCCAGTGTAATAAAAGATATAACATAATAATTGAAATTGGTAAAAATTGGGTAAGCAGCTCAATTATTTATAAAATAATTCTTTCAATTTTTATTAATTGGTTCAAAAAGAAGCTTTCTGAGAGATATCAATTTTAATGAGAATTAATAGGATTCCGGTCTGCACAGAATCTTGACTATCTCTGTTTAAGGATATTTCGCATAAAATATTTCAAACAATTTCACATATCACTATTCCCCACACATAATTAGAATAGCTTATATTAAGTTGAATGATGTATGATAAGAAGAATGTATAATAATGACAAAAAAGTAAGATGATGTATAAGAAGTTAAATTTTTCTTTAGTATAAATTCAAATATGAAAGATTAGAAATATCCGGAAATTTGTGAATATTTGCATAACAATCATAACTGATCAGATATTATAATATTCTGCTCTTCTTATGAATTTTAATTTTAAAAAAAGATCAAAACACAATGAATTTCACTTAGGATTAAAGTTTAAACACACATTTTTATGTCAAAATAAATAATGATTTTTTTTTCTATTTTACATTGATTTTCCTTTTTCGGAATATTATGCAATATTTTAATTTAATGCCTATGGTTTTAAGGAAACTCCTAAAATATCTTTACTAATCAGTTTTCAATTTCTGGCTGTTTAATTTATACTTTATAAAAGTTCACGGATTTTCGATGTTAAATGTATTAAGGAATGAGCTGCACTTTCTATGAATGTAAACTCGTTTAATAAATAAATTCTACCTTTTCTCATCACCCTAATCAGTTGTTTTATTTATTTATTTTTTCTGTTTGTTCACAATCTGTATAAAGAGAACATTGAGGATTTTAACTAACTTTTCACCGAAATTCAAACTCATCAAAATATTCCGTCACGTGCTTTTGCCAATCCCTTTTTTTAGCGGAAGTGAAATTTTTTTCGTAATAAGATTTTTACTTCTTCTTTTATTTTACATATATACACTTTTTAATTTATAATAAACTTATTCAATTGAATTCATGATTTTAAATCATATCAAATAAAAAGGCGAAATATAAAAAATCAATTATTTCATAGCCTAAAATATGACTAATCAAGTGGCTATTTAAAATAAAGTGACCGTACTGATTTTAATTATTTTGCATTATATTTCTAAAAAATATGTTTTATGTTTTCGGCGCGAATAATCCATTCAAATTTAATTACAGTATGTTTCCAAATTATTAAATTTTTACCACTTCGAAGGCTGTTTATAATCATGTTACAGAAATTTAAAAAAAAGTTTATTGTGTTATTAAATAAATTTAATTATGATCATTATTGAAATTTTAGTCTTCATTTTCAATTTATGAGTTTTAGAATTCATCATATTCTCTTTTTTTAAAATAAATTTATTTTGTTGAATAATAATTTATTAGTATAATTTTAATTTGTTAATTCAGAATAATACAAAGTCTTTTTAAAATGAATTCAAAAATTATTAAATATGGAAAGCTAAAAAGCTATAGTATATAAATAATTTTGTTATTTTAAGCGTATGAGTATTTCGTTTTATGCTTTCATTTTCGAAAACCTGAGTTGATATTAGGATAAGGCTAATAATTGTCTTGTTCGTATAATACACAAGTGGAAACCAATTATTTTATTTCAAAAACTATTTGCACATATTGCATGAGAAAATGGGGAATCAAAGACCAGCGTAGAAAAATTTGCAATTGGAATAATATTACCAATTTTAGATATCCTGATAAGTTATTTTATCAAGTAACCATAATTCCACACTCATACTTTGAAAGATAGCTAACTTAAAAAAATAAATTATGCAATATCTAAATCAGCTTTCTTCTATCTAGCAGATAAGCTGAATTATAAAGGTACAGAAACATCCCCAATAAATTTAATTAATTTATTTTCTTTTATTAATTAAATGACTCTAAATTGATTTGGCACTGTATACCAATTAATAGAGAAATTAGGATAAGGCTATTTCTTTGAAAGATAGCTAACTTAAAAAAAATAAATTATGCAATATCTAAATCAGCTTTCTTCTATCTAGCAGATAAGCTGAATTATAAGGGTACAGAAACATCCCCAATAAATTTAATTTATTATTTTATTTTATTAAAAATTATTATTTTATTATTTATTTTATTTATTTATTTTATTTTATTATTTATTTTATTTATTTGTTTTATTTTATTATTTATTTTATTTATGATTTATTTTATTTTATTAATTAAATGACTCTAAATTGATTTGACCCTGCATACCCTGCAGCACGAGTTTACAAAATAAATAAAGATTTAAAGTATTTTACAATCAACTTCATCTTCGTATATTTTAAGAATTCTATCATTTTTTTATACTTGCTGCCATCGCGTCAGTTTCAAATATAATACAATTATAATAATATATAATAATTCAAATAAAATAATGAAGAAAATTTAATTTTGTGCGCATTAGCATTTTGGCATCAGATTCGGGAGTAAATTAGACTTCCGGTTCTTTAATTCCACATTGAATGTTTATTAAAAAGTACTATGAATAAGAATGAAATGCTCTTTATTGTTAATAATGTGTATTAGCAAAACACTTTTTTTCTAAGCATTTTAATTCATATATGCGATTTTTCACGATTTGCAATTTATTCGCCATTTATCGTGCTATTTCTGTGGTCTTTTGAAAAGTATGAAGGCACAAACTACAAAACGTAATTCTAAATATATTAATATTAATGTGCTATGCCGTAATATTAGTGAATTAACATTTAATAATAAGGATTATTCCAAATACAAAATTATCAAATGGTAAAAGATACATAGAAAAGAAATGATGCTTTCAAATCGGAAATATATATGTAACGTTGAAGACAAGATATTTCAAGTTATCTTCACGATGTGATTTAATATTCTGAATATGTAGACATCATAATAATGTTGTTGGCCATTTTATGCTAATAGAAAATCATCAGTTGTTACGGCTCATCTTTAAAGATGAAATTAGTGAGATTAACAATTTCTGGATGTATTCGAAATGTACAGATGCTTTCTAAAATCGTTACGAAAACTTTACAATATTGTATAGCTTTCAGAAGATACGTAATGGAATACAATGTATGAAAAAATTGTAGAAATATAGTATAAATATATATTGTAATACAGTATAACAAAGATAATATTCGTTTCAAAAATTACCGACAAATGGCGCTCCATCCAACTTGTGTTGGAAGTCGCAAGAAAATGTTCATTAAAATTCCAACTTTCTTTATATTAACATAATGTCAGCGAAAAATAAAACTGGTTCTTTTGCAGCATTACTAGAGAATGGAAATACATTCAGGGCTGATGATTTATCAGTACTAGGATTTTTTTATTGAGACAATGTATTCTTAAAATGACCTAAACGGGAAAAACAAATGGAATAAACAGGATTGCAAGCAGCTGATGAATAATTATGCAAAATTAATGTCACAATGTAAGCTAATTAAAGATATTTTAGCTATAAAATTTAATAAAAGCCGTAATCCGCATAACAAAATGAAATACGAACTTCTTATTTAAACATCAGTGTATTGAAGCTTTCACTAAATTTACACTTTTTCATTTGTATATTTAAAAAATATAATCAAACCTAATGAATAAAATTTGTACAAGAGTAATATCCTTTTTCTGTACAGAAATTTCAAGTTTAAAAAAATAAAATTGTAAAATATTTCATTTGCAAGAATTTCATGAATTCCATACAGAATAAATATAATCAAATACATTTTCATATTATAGAGCATATATATTCCTTTCATAAAAGTTTTAAAATCTCTGACAATCGACGAAAGTAAAAGCTCGTAAGAAAAATGATGATTATTATGTAAAAATAAAATAATCATTTCAAATATTCTTGATACTATAATTAGAATTTCATTAAAAAAATTTGTTGCACGTGCGTAATTCAAAAATATATATATATAATAATTGTAGAATATTATAAATATAAAGCAAAAACCTCTGAATTCATTCACTACTTTATTCTTAGAAACTTAGAAACAAACTACAGAAAAAAAATTGATTCCAAAAAGAACTGATAAAAATTTTTATTAAGCAGACAATTTTTATTATAAAATTGAAGAGAAAAGGAAATATCCGCTTAGTAGAAGTATTTGTTAACTGTCGCGTTATTTAATAAAATATATTTTTCTTCTGTTTTCTCTTAACTGCAACTATAGCTTCAGAAAGCTTAGAAGGAAACAATTCATAATTTTTTGATTAAAATATTTAAGAAAATGTCAAGTCCAGTACAAGACCAGTAAGCTTTTAATTTTACTTTTTAATTGCATATATTTTGTTAAGTATTACTTACCACTTACTATTTGATAATTTATTTTTAACATAAAAATAATATGACTGAATGCTGATTTTTTAAAATCACAGTTTTAGGCAAATGTTCATATTTAATATATATAAGATAGTTAAATGAATCTTTAATCGAATTTTAATCTTGAATTCAAAACGAATTCCTTTATTAAGAGGTATAAATTAGAAATATCGACTCGATTTAAGAAGAAACTCCAAAGTTGAGTTCTTAAGATTTTTATTTCAATTCTGAAATCCATTTTTTTTGCCATTTCTCTAATAGCAATTAAAATGGCGCATATTATGCAAGTTTTCAGACGTTTGGTACATTTTATTTCAGGTTTCTTGGCTGGAAACACGACAATAAATTTAAATCTTACGACTATGTGCTGTTTTACTAATGAAGAAACTTAAGCGGGTAATACCGATAAATGAACATTTTAGTCTAGGAATTCATGGTAATCGGTATCTTATAATTACCAATGGAACTATGAACTGAAAATTGCCAGTATTTTGCAACTTAGAGTTTTGTGTTAATTGCATTTTTTAAAGTGAAGCCAGGTTGATATAATGATTGAATTTTTTCTAGCCGAGATTTATGTACTGTCGTCAAAGGTGAATTATTTTAGGGAAACTTTTCGCCAAATCGTGATAATTTTCTATTGAAACCTTTAATGCAGCCTGGTAGCAAGATGACGAATATTTGGCGAGTATTTGGATAAAACGGCCTGATTTTGATGTGCTAGATGAGAAACCGTGCATCAATCCTAAATCTTGCGATTACTTTGGAATTCGTACATGAAAGGAAGCAAGGATGATTTATTTTTTAATTCTGCTATTTTCCTTCTATAAACTTGAACTTAAACCTGAAAGTAGTCGGAAATTGTGATTTATAGCATCAATGGCTGTTATCCCCTGTTTGTTGATGAAGAGAGCAAAAAACTTATAACACTAAATACACACACACAAAATTCATTCTATAATTTTTATTGTTGCTAATCTCCATGGCCTGACTTAGACCAAATCCAAAAATCCGTTGACAAGAAGAAAATCAGAAACGAGGAAGGAAGAAAAATCATTTTCTCCCCGAAGTCCTAAACAGTCTAGAATATGCTCAGCAGAGGCCCGATGTTGGCAGCATTTCGAGCAAAGAGGTTAAGATTTTTCACCCTGAGAAAAGAAAAGACATTTAAGTTGGCCACTGGTAAGGCGCGATAGGCAAGTGTTGGTTTTTCTATCACAAGAAAGAATTAAGGACTGGCCCGGCTTATTGGTCCTATACCAATCATGAGTAGGGGTTACCATCCAATTCTTCTTATTTAGGAATTTCACCCGAGAGAAGAGTTCTAAGTATGTGAGTTCAGCAGAAGATGAAGTCGCTAGGCTGCTTCCTTTCTTTGCAAGCTTGTCTGCTATTTCGTTACCAAGTAGATCCACATGAGATGGGATCCACTGGAAATGAATATCATGTTGGAGTGAAATCAGCTTCAATTTCTGAAGAATAGACATACTTGCTTTATCTCCAACATATGTCCAATTGTTAAGATGTTCCATTGAGCTGCGGCTATCAGTAAAAATCCAAAGATCCTTTCAATTATTTTCGTGTAAAATGGTCTTAAGTCCCCCATCGATTGCTAGAAGTTTGCTTCCAAAAACGGAACAGTAGTCTGGATTTTGTTGGCTTAGAGAAAATCTAGACTGAGGAGTTACAATATAAATGCCACTACCTGCAAAATTGTCGATTTTGCTGCCATCTGTATAGAATTTAATGTCACATTTAGGGATTTTATTAATGACTTCCAAGGCCAATTGTCTAAGGTATTCTGACGCATTTCCCTTTTTATTAATGGGATCAGGAAGGTTGAAATGAAAGTGAACCCTGCTAAGTTCTTCAGTTCATACAGGAGTGAAGAGAATGTGGCTCTACATTTTTAAGAATTACATTCTGAGACAAGACATGACTAAAGCAATTATTTTTCTTGAATCTTTGGAGATTAGTCCAATTATTTAGGTATTTTGAGGTGTTGTTTTGAATGCCATAACTCGAAAGTTTGTTGTAATATTTGATAAGATTCTATAATCTTTAGAATCACAAAGATACTCATGTTGCCAAAAATATTTAGAAAAGAAAACATTAAAGAAGAAAAGAAAATTAAAACAGAAAAAAAATTGACAAGCTAAAACATAGAAATTTAAGATATCGCCTTGTGTGCATTATCTATACATAGTATAAAATGAAGTCTCCTGAAAGCGTCTGTATGTTGAAACCTGAAAAACTGGAGAAATACTGAACTAATTTTGGAGATATTTATACCATTTTTGTAGGGCATTTATTGGGGAAGGTTTCAATATATTGAAGTCATATCAAAATAAAAAAAGGAATTTTATAACTGCGACTTTAATTATTTTCCTACTACGATTGGTGCATGCTTAAAGCAGCAGTATCTGTGTTTTGCACTTATCCGCGCGTGAGCGGAAATCTCAAACTTCGCATGTGCAAATAGCAAGAGCTGTGGTATTCATATGCGATACATTTCTTTGTTTATGTCTGATTTTAAACAGCGATTTAAATCTCATTATACCTAAAAGAAGAAAATTCAACCTTGCCCGGAGAACATCAAATGGCAAAACGCTTCGTTTGTTGCGAGATAATGAAAATGTAGAGGAAAAGAAATGTTAGGTTAGCGGATATCGGAGAAAGAATGTCCACACTTTCTTCAAAGGAGAGTGTTCTGCTGAGTGAAGTAACCGTCTCTCTTTAAATCGCACTGCAATTGAATTACTGAGATAGAATGAATCTCGCCTGTCTGCTGACAGAGAAAGACATTTAAATTTGAGACACAAGAGAAGTGAAAGAACAAACGTTCCTGATATTTGGTCCGAAACGGAGTACTCCGCTCTGAATTTCGATCCATGTGTGGATTACCGAAATGATGCCTCGGTTACAATAGGAATGGTAAAAGTGAATTTTAGTGTGCACCCAGCTGCGCCAACAATGCCAAGTCGCCAATAAAGATGGCGGACAAAATAAACAAATACTTCCGCTGAGTAGTTACGGTTACCATTTCCCGCCATCTAATTAGGACTTTTACTGATAAGTATTTTTTTCCCCATACTGCCCGGTGTTTTCAACAGATGTCGAAGGCATCTGTAGAAGGCACCGGGCAGAATTTTTTAACTTAAAAAAAAAACAAACATCCTACGGCTTCGCTAGCAGCGGGAGCGGGAAACTAGTAGCTTCGCTAGCACATTGAACATAAAGACTGTGTGGATAACAGAAACAATACATAACCAAGAGAAAAGAAAAAATGGAGAAATAAGCAATCGGAACATTCTCCATACAAAATTTCAAACATACTTTCCCCACCTTCATCAACTCGTAAAAAATATATATTCCTCTCGCCCTTCATCCATTCTGCCGGTTCAATATCAAACCATTCTCAATACAAAATTTCAAACAAGCATCCTTTCCTATCTTCATCAACTCCTAATATATATATATATATGCATATTTAACTTACCCTTCATCCATTCTACAGGTTCGAAATACTCCCGACATAACAAATTATGAAGGGAACCAACCGTTATAACACCAAAAGAATAACGAGAACTGCGAAGAATTCCATTGCAGCTGTCTTTTAAAGTGAGAATGCAGACGATTTTTTTAAAGCGCATACTGACAATTAAAAATTGCAAAAGAATAAATATTTTCTGTTCGTATTCACATCAAAAAAAGAAAGGAGAAAATAACTTTTAATTATACGCTTAAATTTCTTTATTTAATAAAATTTTAATTATAATAAAGAACAAAATTAAAATCTTTAATCGATATTTTTTTTAATATTTTTAATTTAACATTTTTTATAATGTAATTGTAGTTTATGTACAACTCAACCATTGCAAAAAGTAGTAAACAAAACAGCAGTACGGTTGCTATAAGAGGGATCCAATGAGTTGCAATATTAGCGACAAACAGCTGGTGCACACTAATCTTCACTTAGGCCATAGGAATAATGTCTATAGTCTGTCCGTATTGTTCAGCTTTAGGAGCAGCTTTGATATACAGTCCTTTTCGCCAAAAAATAATTTATTGCCAAATTTTAGCGAAATGGCCAAATATGGCGAGAACGGCAGCAATAGGTTACGGTAGCAAAAGCGCCACTGAAAAATTGCCAACCTCGCAAGGCGCAAAATGATTGTATATCAAAGTTTAGCCCAGCTTTAAAATGGAAAGATGAATTAAAAGGCATATGTTGTTTACAAGGGAAAATTGAAACCATTTAAACAGTCTAAACATGGAACAGCATTGATATGAGTCATTTTCACCTGAAAAATAGTTTATCAGTAGTTTATCGAACAGCAGTAATAACACTTCCAATCTAAAGGTTCCGAGGAATGCTGCAGCAAATTAACGGAAATATAGAAAATAAAGTCAATAAATGCTGTAAAATGAAATGCAAGCAAAAAAAATAATCGAAAATAATGAAAGTAACCAGAAGTATATGCAGCAGGAAAAAATCAAGGGAAAAGAATAGGAAAGATCGAAATACAGTAGCATATAGTAACATAAAAGAAATGGCGGCCATGTAACCCCAAACAAAGCGCCATCGAAAAATTACCGACCACGCAAGGCGCCAAATGACTGTATATCAAAGCTTAGACCTAAATATTTCTGAATATGTGCTATAAAAAATTGTTTTGTAGTTATTTTTGATGATTTCTAAATATCTTTTTGATCCCGCATGACATTCCCATGTCATATCGGATGGAGGTTATAGACTTAAGTCTAAAGCTATTTTTACTCTTGGATGTTATGCCACGGGCAAAGCTGTGCGGGTACTGCTAGTTTATAATAAAACACTGAATTTCATATTACGCGACATGAATAACATGGAGCTCAAAATCTATTAGAAGCAGCAATACAAACTATGCAATTGATTTTATTTACTTATTCGGTATAGATTTGAAAAAAAAAATATTAAAAATTTGTTTCAAATTGAAGAAAAGTCACCTGACAGTAAATTTAAAGAGCATTTCTTAAACATTTTAATATTAAATTATTAATCATCTCTGAGAGATATTTTTGAAAAATATTTAAATATATATATTTATAAAAAGCTGACGCATGTAGCACTTAAATCACTCTTACTATTTACTGTCGAATGGCAACTATCAAATGTAAATAAACCATCATACGAATTTCTCCTGCATTGAATTCAAGGCTTCACTTCAATAATTAATGAAGTTTCAAAATATTATTTGAAGAGGTTCATAGTATCACCAAAAGTCCATTCAGTAAGAGAAAAGGAGATATAAAAGAAATGAAAAAA
>JAPMOR010115242.1:0-25010 GCA_026543865.1 Argiope aurantia | reverse complement strand
TGTGCTTTCTCTTGTGGTGTATGCATTCTCCTTAATATCCGCTCGAATAAAACATCACATACAAAAGTACTACATAGAACAAACACATCAAAAGTAAACATAACATTTCAATAGTTGCCAAAAACAAAAGAGAGAAAAACGCAATTAATAAGTAGACGATATTTAGAAAAGTACAGATATTTAGACAGGAAAATGAAATTATCTGAAATTAACCGCACGCGCAGACGATATTTACAAAAGTAAAAATATTCAAACCTGAAAAGGAAAATATATGAGTTATTCCATCAATAAATGCCATAAGTTTGTTTATATATTCATAATTTTATGAGTCATTAAATATCAAAATGGGTCCTGGACTAAATAAACACCCTGCATAGAGAGTGTAAAAGATCATAAAAGAATTTTTCTTGAATTTATTTTTTAGAAAAAATAATATTTCATATTTGTTTCATTTCCTACAAACACGTGCCGAAAATTATATTTTAGCAGATTTCATTTCCAAAAAGATTTAATTTATTTTTAATTGGAGCTTTAATCAATGTGATGGCAACACTTTGAAAAAAGCTTATTTTTGCGAAACGTGCTTAATTTTAATTTTTATTTTTTACGAAAAAAATTGGCACTGCATACTCATTGAGCTTTATTATAAGTATAGATTAACTTAAGATTAAAAAATTACCTTTTCAATTATGTCATTTTTATTTCCGTATAATTTTTTACTTATTTATGATATTTTTTAATTCAATTTTATAAACCTTTTGAAATATTGTGATGAAATTCCAACTCCCACATCAATACGTTTAATCGTATGCTTTTGTCAATCCTTAACTCCGCAGTAACATTTTTATTTATTATCTACATACTTTTAAATTTTAAATTGCAGTAAACTCATTAAATTCAATTCGTATCTTTCAGTCATAACTAATAACAAAGTGAAATAAAAAAATCGTATTCCATATTGTTTCGTTAGCAGTCTAAAATGTTAATAATCTAAGAGCTAAGAGAAAAGTTTCAAATTGTAGAAAAAATATTTGACAGCAGTTTCATTACTTCGAGCTATTGATTTGAATATCCAAAAAAGGCCTCAAAGTTAAGACCTAGATGTATTTCCGAATAATGTGGTTGAGGGTTGTACGTCGAAAAGCTGTTTACTTTTGCAATTAAATAAAATTCTATTAATTTGGGAAGAAAAGTTTAAATTTAAAAGAAGAAGTTATCAGAAGACTTATAAAATGAATTGTACGCGTTATGATAATTAAATTGTATCAGGTCTGAATTTAAAATCTATGAACAATTAATTTTTTTATTTGAAATATTAATGAAATTTTCAGAATTCTACTTAAATGCGTATTACATAGAAAAGAACGATTATTAAATATTCGGATCGATATCTATATAGCGATTTAAAAATTCGACTTCATTGAAAAGAATGGTATCAAAATATGTTATAAATACTTTTATATCAATCAGAATTCCCGGACCGAAATTTTATCTTATTCTAAAACTATTGTTCTTCGATTTTATATAGTATCATAATGGTCAATTTTCAAAGAGAAAAAGGGATAACAATTAATTTTAAAAAAAAGAAAAAAAAAACCTTTTTAAAATGAATTTTATATAATTAATTTATAAGTGAAAGTAAATGATTACAGTTTTTATGAAACCTTAAAATAATTTAAAATTTAAACAATTATGTATACGGAATAATGCGAGTCAGATTTTTTTAATTTCAAAATACTAGAAATATAAAAATTAAAAAATATATATATCCGCCTCTACTGTATTTTTTTTTCTATTAATAGATTAAAATTAGTGGAGATTAAGGAGATTAATGGAGGAAGATTAGGAGAGAATACACAGTATGAATACACGGTATTCCTCATTTTCATAATTATCTATTCTTAAGATGAGTATAGAGACATAAGATGTCTTCTATTTTTAGCTTTCAAATCCATAAATCTTAAAATAGAAAGATCCAGAAACCTATACCAGTTGCATTTTAAATGAAAATTATTTTTTGAAGCACATAATTATTGTCCTTCCGTCATTACACTGTGAATTGTTTTTCTGAAATGTATAAAGAAAATTGAAAGATAAGTTCTTTTAAAAGAATTTTTAAAGACAAATTATTACTCCAAGAAAATAAATAAATTCGCAAAAAATAAATAAAAGTCCATTTCATCAAAAATAAAATCTTTGGTATAATTTAATTTTTTTAATCTCATCATAATATTCATTTGTTCGTCTTACTTCGGAATCACTTTTGTACAGGATGAATACTCTCGCTATAAAAGTATACTAAATTTCATCTATAATAAAATAATCTCACAGACTGCTCGTTTCAGGATCTAGAGACTATCACTTTTCGATGACTGTATTTCTCTGTGGGGTGGTGCACAAAAAAGTGATCGGATATTAAGCCTCTAAATTCTGCGAGTAATCTTTCACCCTATTGCTAAATGTAAACATCTTCCTTTTTTCATCCTTCCTTAAACATCTTTTTTTCAACAAAATAAACGCCAAAATTCTCAAAAGTGTGGAGGGCTTTAGAATTCAAGAATGAACACTAACTTCGTTAACCGTAATGTACCAGTGAAGTCAATTTATATCCAGTTGCATGTTCTGTTTGCTACATTATGATCTATGTCACCTATCAAATTCTCATGATATTCTAAAATTTATTTACAGTAGGGTACTTGGCATGCATTAACTTATAAGACACAATTATAGATTTCTCTGCTTAATTTTGAAATTTTAGGTAAAGTATTAGTTTTTTTTTTACAGGATTGTCATTCAACAATGTTTCCCAGAACAAATGTACTTTCAAAACTGCATCGCTATTGGTCAGCTTCCGACTGATATTAACATGGACCAATTCTTATCCTTCTTCCACGACATTCTATTCTGGAAGGCTGATGGCAGGAAAATCATACCGGATCTTAAGACCCCCGATAAGAAAGCTGTCATTCTAACGTACGAAAACGAAGAAATGGCTCGACTGTCGGCATTCAGAGTCAACAAAATTATTTCTCGAACGAGTTTCATTTTGTACGAAGGCAACACTCTCTTTCTGTACTGTAAGCAACTCGATCAAGAATGTGATCCTCGGTCCAGGAATTTAGCCATTCATGGATTAGATACCACTGTTCCCAAGGATATGTACTTGGATCTCTTGAAAGTATTTGGTACCGTGAGGTATTTTGAATTTTGCTTTGAAGGTGATGTACCGAAGGCTCTTTTTGAATTCACTCGAGCAACTTCAGCCTTTGCAGCAATGCTCAGCCTACAAAGCACTTTGAATAGAGATTCTCTTGTTACGCTAGAGATTCCTTTGTTTCCTGTTTCGCCCATCAGTCGAAGCATAAGAGTGAATCAGACATTGATGCCTTATGATAACATGAATCATGTACATTCATCCATGCCCAGCTTCGTCCCGATAGATGAAGTTAGAGAGCAATGCTTCATGCTCTATTCAATGAACACTCTGAATTACTACTCACCAGAAGAACGTTTTGCTGAATGGTCTCCTAGATTTTCAGAAGAAACTGAACATATAAAAGGAACGATTGAAGAATGTTCGATGGAAGCTGTTTCGTTTGAATTTTCAAGAAAGCGGATGAGGGAGAAAGGTTTTGCTAGACGCTGGTGCAAAGGTGTATTCGATAATTTGGATAAAGTTAATGATGAGAATCGTAGATTGTTCCTCCAAGCTGCTAGGAAGAAGATTCTCTCATATTATTTGTAAGGAAGTAATAAACTCTCTTTTTGTTATGCTTTCAGTTAATAACATGACATTTTGGAAAAACATTTGTTTCAGTTTACTTTTTAAAGCTTGAAAATGCTTATGAAGTAATGAAATAAAGTATTTTGTAAATAGAACTGGAATGAAATCCATTTAATACTTTTAAGTTATTTAAACATATTATGAAGAGTTGCTTTTGTCTGAAATATAATTTTAAAGTATTCATTGTGTATAAAACTGAACGAAATCTCCAACATTGAAATAAAATATTTATACCCACAAAATTTGAAGAAAAATTGTTTATTCTTTCAATAGTGAATAAGAATTGTTAATATATTTAAATTAAAAGAAATTAAGGACAAAAGAGGAGGAAAAAGAAGGGAATTAAGGAATAAAAAAGTGAATTTTATTACCTATGTCGAAGTTATATTTATTAAAAAATTTGTTGTATAAGTTATATTAGAATCTTACGGTTTGTTCATTTGGAGAATATTGAGAAGTAACGTGAAGAATATTAATTTGTACTTCTAGATTTATAAGCTTTCTTCAAATTTTTTTCTTTGATATCTTTTAAGTGCTTGTTTAAATGTGCCCTTAAAATTCAGTGTCGATTTTGAGTAATTCCAAACCTTTTGCAAGTTGATTAGCAAGTTTTTGAAAATGTCCGTTAGAAACATAATGAATATATTTTAGTACACTGTAAAAGGACTTTAATCCAGCATATCTAAAGTAAAATAATTCCCTACAAATTAATTCAAATCCAAGAAATTTTAGCTAGACATATTTGTAAGCATATTTTACCAGCCACTTGTAATTTTCTTGAATCTGAATCTTAAATACTCCATCTGTATGAAGACATTTGACTCCATACGAATGTTAACTCTTTCTTTTTATTTTAGCCTTTAATGCTGATTTTTTTCCCTTGGCAACTCAAACTTTTTTCTTCCAAATTTCAAATCAGTTTGCATGTGTTTTAACTTATAATGTTCCTTTAAGTCAATTTTTCTTTTTGCTAAGTAAAGAAACATTTGAATAAAAAATCGTAAGATTCTTTTGAAGCATTTTTTTATCATTTTTAAGCATATTAAATGCATATCGAGCATCTTTTTTTAGCAAACTGATAACAATTTAACCCTTATAACAATTAAGTTTCGTATTAAATTTAATTATGTTCATATGAAACAGCCCAAGAGTTGAATAGTTGAAAATGAGGATTACAAGAAAAGAATAAATTTAAGGAAATATATTTATATAAATAATTCCCTTTTTATGTATCCTAATAATATTTTGCCTCCAAACAGCATCATATTTTTTCTTTTTTCGATAGAAATTTCTCCTCTACAATTTTTTAGTTCATATCACAAAATAAAGCATACAAAGAGAGACTCTATTGTCAGAATGAACAGATTCTCCAAAGAATAAAATAAAGCTTATCTTTAACCATTGAAATCATTTAATTTTTTTTCGGTCTGTCTCCTTGTGAATACAATATCTCAAAAATGGAAAAAATTGAGCATAATTGAATGTGTCTTCTGTATGCACATTCAATTAGTATAAAATTTTGGGCTAAAGTTGCAAGCGACCAATTTATCAACCCGTGTGCATGTGAATTGAATTTAAAGCAAGTGTATAAATGTATTTTGTCATCTATTTTTATCATTAGAATTGCAAATTATATGGATTTTTTGAGCTTGATACGGCAATTAGTTGACTATTAGCAGTATTAATGATATCAGTCTAGTCACATTCTCATAAAAAATATGAAGAAAAAAATACATACAAGTTTTTATTGGTTTAAGTTGTTGAGATATCTATTCAAAACCGACCTAGTTTGCTTCCGGATATGTTACCGGATAAGTGGTGTGTATGTGAGGAAAGGGGGGGGATGATTTGAGGTTTTAAAAATTGGTGTCTTTCATATTTTGTGTTTTTACTGTAAAGAATATCAAAATCAAATTATAAAAAGGAACAGTGTCTAAAAGACAATTTTTATACTCTGTTACGCTTAGATTGTCTTATTTTTGATACTTTAAAAATTTCCTTTTTTAATAATTATTAGGAAATATCAAAATTACTATATCAAAATGTAAAAGTGGCAAAAAAAATCACTTGTAATCTCTAGATTATTTTTACCGATGTAATTGAGGAATATTAATATAAGGTTTAGAAATCATTAATCTTATGGGGATTTATATGAAAAATGTCAACAGGAAAATTCTGCTAATAATTTAAAAGTCACATTTGAATTAAAAGTTATGTAATAGCCATAATGCTCCATAAAAAATTAAATGGTATTATGTAAATTAATATAAATATTCAAATAAAATCTGAAGTTACTTCAATTAGAATTTGATTGTTTTGCCGCTGAAAACAATTGATTCCATCATTCAGCAATTAAGAAATTATATCTTTGCCTCATTATAAACAGTAAATAATATATTTTTTGGTGTATTGCATGAATTAGTACGAGATTCTTAAAAATTAGAACTCATTCCTTGAAGTTGATGTGTGCTGCCATCTATTGAAAAATATAGACAATTATAATAATGGTGTGCATTATTCTATTTTAAATTTTGGATACATGATGGCGCCACGTCATTCTTTCTTCATGCGTTTAAATGATCAAGACGAATCCGTGATCATATAGTTACGACATTTTTAAATACTCTCAGTCTAAAAGATATATGAAAATTTAAAAAAGTATTTTTTAAGTTATTAAGAATTATTAAGTTATTGAGTTCTCACAATACATCAAATTTCTAATAAAACAGCAAGTTATTTAATTATGTAAGAAAAAAGAAGTTTCCCAGGATTATTTATTTTGAATTTTTTAAAGAAAAATTGCTGATACTGTGAAATATTACGTGTATTTCATACAAATAATGTCGTATTTTTAATTATACTTCAATCTGTTAAAATTAAAAAAAAACATTTTTAATGGTGATTTCATTAGATATCGAAAAGCATTTAATGCGTTTGGAATTTTAAACTATTGTGGTAAATATTAGGATTTTAGTCAAAAAAAATTTGCTTCTTCTTATCTGAAGAGATGATATGATACGGACAATTTCAATAAAAGCACATTATTTTTGATTGAAAAAAAAATGGGCATATTCAAATTTTAGAGAATTATTTCGCTTTGTCTATGCACATTTTTATAGGCATTTCTTTATATGAATAACTTTCGTGATTTATACATATGCGAAGTTAGAAATAAGTGTACGAAAGATTTTATTTGTTTAGAAGCAATCATGCAAAATGCATGTAAATTCAACCGCCAGACAAATTAAGTGTCACACATATTTCCTCTTCGTGCCATTAATATATGAAACAAATTCCAAAAAAAAAAATATCATTCCAGTTATATTCTTTACATTGAAATTCATTCAAATATGCAGAAATTTGATAATACAAAGATCTTAGATAATATTTTCTCGAAACTATTCAGTTTTCGAAATATTGGAAAGAGCCGTCACAATATTTTTATACGTGATTCTCTATCTGGGAAATTGAACGTATTTTCGACTTTCATCTTGCCTATTTTGTGTTCATTTTAACGCATAAAATGAAGTTTACTTTGATTATAACCAAAGAGAAAGATTGAAAGAAAAATCCAAAAATAATATTCTTATTAATTTTATAAGCTTTATAGTTATTTAAAACTATAACTCTTTCAAAACTAGCTAAGCATGCAAGTTTATGCATGGGATAGGAGTTTCTAAAAAAGACCATTTCTGAAAAACTTTGTTTGAAATTTTTTGAAAAGGGAGAAGTTTCTTTTTGATTTCATATCTCAATTTTCAATTTTCAAGAAAATCGACAAATGTTTTTGGTGTGGGAATTATTGTTGCATTTTTTTTGTTAGATATTCAGCATTTCGTGAAGCGGCAATAAAAATTTCGGGAAATTGGCGAAGTTACTTCTCTGCATTTTTTGGTCACCGTTACAACCGACAAGTATCAGAATAATTGACAGAAAAAAAAACACTTTAATTATAACCACTGACTGATTTTGCAAGTTTTTACTTCAAATAACTTGTAATACCATAGCCCTTGATAATATCTCCTGCACTACTCATACACAAACTCATAACCATTAAGAATTAAAATATAAGATATACGGAAAGCTAGAGTATACTTATTATTTAATAAATTGGCCAAATGAATGGCTCTGAAATGTTTAATTATTGAGTTTATTATGGTCTCTGGGTGAAAGTGTTTTATTCTCACTTCTGAAGAGTGGTCATAATGTTGACTGATACCAACAAAATATTCTCTTTTATTGTGCTTCCATTTTTCAAAAAATAAAGAAATTCGAATTTTAGCTAATTAATTCTCCTGATTTATGAAATTCTCTATTGAAAATTATTTATATATCTACGCAACTTACGGGATTTTATACATCCATAAAATGTATATGAATTTCTTAGAAGTAATCATGCACACGAGATGAAAATAAATCGAATGAATGAATTAACGTTTTAGAGCTGCATCAAAAATGTTAAGAAGTAAAACCATCCGATTTTGTAAAATTTATATTTGAATTGAAAATTATATTATGTTATTATTATAAAATTCCATTAAAATCAAAAAAGTGATATTTAAATCAATATTTATATGAATACTGAAATAATATTTCAATGTTACTTAATGAAAAGTTTGATTACTTTACGATTTAAAGCATTTGTTTGTATCAGCTAGCAGTTAAGAAACTACATATGGTGTCTGATATGTTGTGGGACATAGTCAAGTAATGTTGGTAAAACCTCTTGCAAAAAGATGAGATATTGTTCAGATGTTTATGGCTATGGCAACAAATATGGTCTCACTAAGACGTCACCAACCACACCAGTCCAACATCCACTGAAAAGCGATGTTGGACAGCATGTGGTATTAAACCGTGGGGATTCTCGCCAGCCCATAAATGTGCATTGTGGTAGTTGAACATCCCATCTCGCGTTAAGTACGCTTCATCCGTCATTAAAACGTTAGATGGGAAATTCGCATCTTGGCAACATTGATCGAGATACCACGGTGAAAAACGTTCACGAGGAGGATAATCTGCGGGGAGCAGTAACTGTACGCTTTGCAGACGGTATGGGTGTAAGCTTTCACGTTGCAAAACACAATGAACACTATTCCGAGATCCCCCAACGGCAGTAGCGACGGCTCGTACGCTGGCACTCGAATTCCTTCTAACGGTATCCAACACATTTTCTTCCATCCTGGGAGTAAAAGTCACTCGTGGCCTGCCCTCACTATATCTATTACCGCGTAACGACCCATATTCACACAAATTGAGATGCAAATTACTGAACATCCGGTGCATCTCTCTGTGTGTACATTTTCCCAATACAACCTTTCAGTCGCTCTTGCACTTCCTTCTGCCAATCCATAAATCAGGTGCATATCTGCCAGCTCCGTGTTCATAAAACGTTCCACATTCCTCTGCGGGCGATCGCAGCTCAAACGACTGAGGAATTGCAGGTCTACTTCCTTAAACGCCACCTAGCGCCGAATGAAGGCGTTTCGGAAGACGTTCGGACAAGTTTCGAGGATTTATACATCTCTAAAATTAGAAATATGTATATGATTGCTGCTTTTTTTTCTGCTTAGAAGTAATCGCGCAAACGTGAGGAAAATAATTCTAATGAATTTAATGTCCTTTCCCCTCTTTTTCATGTTATAAATAGGTAAAACAATCAATAAAATGGTGCTCCATACAAAAAAAAAATTCTTACAACTTTCGCTTGGAGCACAATTTATCAGAGGAATTTTTTTGTCAAAAGAAAATTTCCTTTCAGCAAGCTGGATGGCAAAGGTAGATTCCTTTTAATCTGAGTTTCTGCTTTCAATTGTTTTCAATTCTTAAACTAAAACCAAACGGGACTGCCTTCTCTCAACCTTTTCGCATACTATCTAATTAATCCTCCCCTCCTCCCTCATAAAATTGTAGACATTATATAAGGCCGTGAATACCTTCTTTTGCATTCACCATCGCCATGCAAGGTACTTACAAAATGCATGTCATCTGATTGAATCTAATGCTTTTACTGAATCTGTTTTGAGGATATGTGTTATAGAAGACTTTCTTCAGATAGATTTACACTAAAAAACAACATACCGAATTTCATTGATTTAAGTCATTACATTTCGGATTATGGAAGCATTCAAGAAAAAGTTTGGATCGACAGATTTTCAACCACTTGACAGATTTGGTTCAAAATTTGATGCAAATATCTATTTTAGATGCTAAATCTGTATACCAAATTTTCTGTATGCAACTTTTTGTGTTTTGTAATTATTGAGTCCAATTGTACTCAAACATCAAAGCAGACAAATTTCTTCTGAAATACATTTTGCTAAATATTGGGAGAAATCTCCAAATTTGGGGTAAAGAACTTCTATGAAATATTCCCCGTCTATCTCAAAATGTTTTTTGAGTTAATTTTGTCATTGACAGACAGACTGACAGACATTCATAATGCCAAAATTTTTTTCGGACTTGGAGAGGTCTGAACCAAACATTTCATCAAAATCCCAAATTTGAATTTTTGACGACTACAATATCTTCTTTATACTTCTTGCACTATCAAGAAACCGGGGGGGGGGCGGCTGCACCAAACATTCTCACATATTTTCAAATAAAGGTATTATCCCCCGAGATTTTAGTGCATTGCAATAGCATAAAAAATTTACGAAATACTAACCTTTGGCGTTTTTACTGACTCTATCGTGTGACTTTTGGGGAGTCTTTTTTTCAGCAAATAATATCTGATAGACGTCTAACAATATCCGAAAATAGAGTTTTTAATTCTGTCGCATTTTTCTGAACCAACTGAAATCAAAATTTCATACAGAATTACAATCGTAATAACAAAATCACATATCAAATTTGATGTATTTAAGTCATTGAGTTTTTGAGTTAGGGTCTTTAAATGTTTCTGAAAGTACAGACTGTCAGACTTTCAAACCTCTGACTGGATTTAGTTTAAAATTTGATATGTGTCAACATTTCAGATGTATCGAAATTTATTCATCCAGCTGCTTTCATCTAGTAGTTCTCGTGTTAGCTAAATATTTCATTCTAACAGCTGGAGAGACTGACTTTTCCAAAATGGGGTTGGTTTAAAACTTGATAGAAATCTGCAAATTTGGTTTAAAGACCGTATATCAAATTTCAGTTGTCTAGCTCAAAACATTTTTTTAGTAGTACCTTTATTATCGACAAACAGGCGGACATATGTTTTTCTAACTCAAGGAGGAGGTCATATACGCGAATTTTTCGATGGTTACATTCTTTTTCTATAATTCGTATATGAGAAAATAAACATGAAATAATACATATTGAGACAACCGTAGTTAATGTTTTCATTGCTATCGAACAATTCAGTATTTATTTCAAAATAAATAATGCCAAAGTACAAATCTTATAAAAATAATACAACGTCTAAGCTTATTAGAGTTTATATTACTGAAAATATTTGAATTTTTCTAGAAAGTTACAAAAGTTTTTATTAGTCTGCAAGAGCTTAAAGCTTATCTGTGCCTATTAAAGCTTATCTGTGCCTATTAAGCATTGAAAGGAATTAATTATCGTTTGCAAATATTCTTCTTTCAATTAAATGCAAACAATAAAATTTTACGATAGGTAGTACGAATTCATCATCTGATTTTTCATTTATATTATAGGAAAAAATCGTCATCTTTTCTTAATTAATATGGGAATTAAAATCTTACATGTTGCACAATTAAATATTTCAATTATAGCTATTAGTTGAATTAAAGGTAACGTTTGGCATTTGCGTATTAACTATATGTCATTGGAAAACTTTATGCTTGATCGCATGTCATTGGAGAACCTAGTCAATAGGCAAACATGATATGATTGTCGATTTTTTTTGGTGATTAATCGCTTTTAGTGAGCAGCGGCGTAGTTCTCATGAATTCCATAGGCTAAAAAGCTACTCAAATGTAAAAATGAATGAACAATGCACTTTTTATTTAGTTGGAGAGAACAGACACTAAATTTTTTTAAGAAATGCCTTTGCGTTTAGAGTCACAAAATTCCATTGCAAGCACCAATTTCGAAACATGCAAGTTGTTTATTTATTGTAATAACAAGTGTATAATTCACATATATCGAAAATCTGGATATGATGAAATTATTTAAGAAACCATGGATTTCTTTGGGAAAACCGTTCCTTTGTTTCATATAAAAGTCCTATTTATTTATCTTAAAAGTTATGTACATTTCTTGCATTAAAAAGCAGATTACTTCAGAAAATAAATTAATATGAAAATTAAAGCTACACAGACATTTTATGCAATAGAAAGTTTTAGAGGACAAGAAGACTTTTACGAAAAAGGAATAAATATATGAGAGAGCTATTTTTATCTTGCAGTGTTCCAACGTCTTCCAGAACTTGGTGGAAATATTTTACTTTAAATTCATTTTAGTTTTAAATTTCAGAGAACTTTTTATAGTGAATATAAGGAAACTTTAAAATATACAGAAGTTCCTCTTAATATTTGATTTAGAATGCTAAGAAAAAAATAAATATATGGCAAAGGTATGGAATTTTAAAGAGTAGATATGAACAATTTCGAATATTAACTGCTATTTGAGTCGTTTTAAAAATAAATTTTCTTTATATTTTTAGTCTTACAAATTTTCTTTAATTCTAAGAGAATGAATTATGCATAATCATTGATGTAAAAGAGATTAAATAGTTGTTGTAAATATTTTATTATGCAAAAATTTATTTGTATAAAATATTAGATATATTGATACATTGATTTTTCTTAGTTGGATATGCGGTAATTTCATTACTGTATAAAATTTATTAGAATACTTATAAGATATAAACAATGGTTTTAAATTTTTTTATAATCCTTTTTTTACGTATATTAAAAAGTTTAAAAGTTTATATTTGATAAAAGAATCTTGTAACGATATGAATTAGAAAAATTACTCTGACAATAATTCATGTATTTTTAATACCAGAATTTTTTGGCATCAAATTCATATTCGAACACTTGGAATTTATTTTACAATGTATTATTATTAACAATAAATAAATAAATGATGCTGATATTTTTTGTTATGAATAAAAGTTTATTATTTACAACTTTGATACGTTTGTTTGGTGCTTTTTGGTTAGCTTAGTACAAGCAAAGCCAATAATTTTGACTGCGCCAAAACAAATAATAATAAAAAAAAAAAAAAAAAAAACGTCGCCAATACTGCTCCAACTTTCATACGAACAAACGCTACAAGTTTTTTTTTGCCGTAGATTTAAATTGTTTGACGACTTTTTACTTGCTCCTGGCTAATCAAAAATATTTAGTTCATGAACCAAATGATAATTCAGAATTTTGGATCAGGAGCTAAAAATTACATATTGAAATAATTACGCATTTTTGGTTTACTTGCCAAAAATATGCTGCCAGGAGTTATTGACCAATTTGGAATGTTTTTTTATTAATCTTTAAAAGTTAATAGCCGCATTTTATCTTGGGTTGGCCTTTATAAATTGAAAGTATTTTGATTTTTAAACTAAGTGTGACGTTTAAAATGTATTCTTCTTGAAAATGGTTTTGGATTTTTTATTAATATATGGATTTTTTATTTGGATCATTTATTAATTTACAGAATAAAGTTTTCAAGATAATTCGTGAAGCATAGTGGAATTATATTTAGTGTCAGCATATTCGAAATCTTACCTCATTAAATTTCTACCATCTGTTCGGCTATGAGCGTATTAAATCTAGCATCGGGCGTTATTCGACGTTGGTGAATCTAATAATTGAAGAATATAACATTGTTTCAATTGTTGTTCTGACCATGTAATGAAGTTCCAAAGTCACAAATTCCGTCCCTTAGTAGTTTCAAAAATGGGATGTTAATCCGACAAAAATAAATCCACGAACGCATTTGTTGTTTTCAGCTTCTTTAAATTGGAAGCAATTGAATTTCAAGCACATAATTGTTGGCTGAACTACATTTATTATTTGATAGCATTTAAGAAGTTCACTAGGGGAATATTGTGAACTTATTTTGTTTATTTTTTATTTAATACCAATTATTGAAGGAGTTAATCATTATCTTCCTATTTTACTGTGAGTAGATTAAATCTAATCTCCTTAACCTTCGAATATTAGCTATGCATGGCTGTATGAAGAATGTAATGTTAGTTCAATTAGTTAGTTAATTCAGTTAATTAGTTCATCTCTTGTCTTCTAATGGAGTTTCAAGTTCAGAAAATTCGTCAATTAAGTGTATCTTGAATTGGGTATAACTCGGATGTTAATTTAACAAAAATAAATTTATTATTGCTTTTTAATTTCTTAAAGAACACTAAAGAGCATTTATTCACAGAAACCTTTGAATTCTAAGTAATCAATTGTTGTCTTAGCTACATATGCTTCTTGAAAAAAAAACACTTTCGAGGATGCAATAATTATTATGTTCTATTAATTAATAAATGGTTGATATTTATTTACAAATATAAGCCATCACACTTTCGTGAAATTATATTCATAGTAATTTTATTTCTTTGTATTTAAGTGCAATTCAAATTATGAAGTTATAATTAATCTATGCCACCTCTTAAATTGTCTTGACATACTAAATACTCATAAATATAAAAATTATGATCCGTTTTTGACTATTCACTTTCCGTCGATTAGCGATCTGAAATTTGATATGCATCTCTTTAGATGAAAGTATGCTTTTTCAATAATTTTCAAAACTTAACTATTATTTAGTTCTTTAATTAAACTTTGATTCCATGATACTAGAACTTCCAGATAGGGAATTTATAGTATTTTAGCAATCAAGTATGAAATCTAATAAATACAGAATAAAACATTTTTTAATATTTGGTACACTAATAAAAATGCGTTTATAAAAACTCTTATCTGTTTAATTATTATCATGTGAGAACATGGTGTTGTTTTGGCTTGAGGTTTTTGAAGCCTCAAAATGCGTAGACAACAAACTGGCGAATTTTTTTTATTGAAGTAAATTACAGCACAAAATAGATTTTTGCATCATATTGAAGTTCAAAAAATAATCGACTAATGTTTTGATATATAAATTTGTATTTTTAGAAGAATAATTAAATTATATTTTGCAACAATTCATTTCACACAAAATAAAAATAAAATTTAATCTGCACGAGCATTGCAAAAAATGAGCTTTCATTAACTTGTTGCCATCACATTTGCAAAAGCTCTGATTAAAAAATAAGTTAATTACTACTGCAAATTATATCTAGAAAAATATAATTTTCAACACGTGATCGTATGAAATGAAACAAATAGAAAATGCGATATTTGATAGAAATATGATAACAAATTGGCGATTTATCGCTTTTGAGGCATCAATTTTTCGCTTTTAGGGTTATTAGAAAATAATACAGAAGGTTGTCACATTTGATGATTTATCGCCAATTAAAGTTACAACTTGATTTCCAAATTATTCATTCTCTGAATTCTTACGAATTGTCTTAATTAATTTAAGTCATTAACCAGTTTAAACCGGTTTGAAACAATAACGAAAATATAAGATTATGCATGCCTCGGTATTTAGAAAAACGATGGGTTTTTTTCATCTCAAAATCGGTTGAAATCCAAAACTTTGTTTGCCTGCTAGAAAAATTGAAAATGAAAGTTTAAAAATTTATCATTTTATATCTATCTCTATCTATCTATCTATATCTATCTATATATATATATATATATAGCGAGAGAGAGAGAGAGAGCGAGAGAGTGAGAGACCGATAGAGAGGTCTTGTGATTTTTTCAAACCGGTTTAAACCGGAAAATGACTTAAATTAGTTAAGACAAATAACGACTTAAAAATAATAATGTTCTGACATGATAACTTGAAATTTGCTATCGGAGATTCCATTTTTAATTTTTTATTATAACTTATATTTAAGCTTAGCAATTTTATTCTAATATAAAGAGAACAGTTAGTAGAGTCAAGAATATTGTGAACATTTAGAAAGTACTTAAAAAAATTCCGTTGTTGGAAAAAGAGTAAATGATAAAAAAAAAATGTATAATGTATTTTTTCGATTTAATTTTTCAATCCGCTGATTAATTTCTCTTTCTCAAGAAGATTAAAAATAACATTAATGAAAGGATTTAATCATTTTTCTCACCGAGAGTAGCTTGAAGTTAAGAAACTGCAGAACATTCAGTTTTGGAACTTTAACATGCATATATCGGTTATGATCATAAAAAATAATTAATTTTTTTTCGTTCCACTTCATTTAACTGCTTTCTTTTTGAAAATACGATTTTTAGTTCTTTTCCTTCCGCTTTTTTTTAGTAAATTCCTTTCACGCGAATGATTTTTTATTTTTTTTAAACCTTTCATATTTCTTTCATAGTTTTTTTAATACAAAGTTTGTCATTTGACAGAGTTTCACAGGACTTTCATTTTTAAAATTCTCATGCGTATTTTTGATATTTTTAATTTTTGGAACATTTTTAATTTCACTTTAGGAATATCCTTTATCTAAGTATTAGAAAAGATTAATCTCCTTGAATTTTTATTTTAAAAACAATTGTCGATAAAAGCAGTCAGTTGATGATTAAAAAAAATTCGATGAAAAAATTTGTGGAAATTACACTTTTATTTCATTATCAAAATATTTCATATTAATTCTGATTATTAGAACTGTTGTAGCTTAATGGAAATCTCAATATTTGGCCTCGATGGAACAATAATATGTATCTCCATGTCAGGGACCATGAATGTTATGAATCAGTGAGTAGCGCTTGTAAATTCTAAGCTACAAGCCATAATTCAAATTCTTTTACGTGCTACAAATAAAATTCTGGACTACAAGCAGTAAATTCCTGAAACTTTGAAGTAAAAATCCTCCTTTCGTTTATTTTTAGTAGCCAAACTTGTTCCATTTTCTTTTTCCGTCATAATTTTGATCATATAGACCACATTGAAATATTAAAATTTCAATCTTGTTGATTGCCTTCAGAATCTGAAGGAATATTTTTGACACTAATAAAGTTATTGGGAAACTTGTGATGAAAATATTGTGGGGCAGACAAAATACTATTATTTTAAAGTATTCTTGAAAACAAGCAAATGAAATAGTTCTTCTTTGATCTCTATGGATTTGTCTTTTAATGCTTTACCTTGCTTGCCTTGTTGAATTAATTGTACATCTGTCATTTTAGTGATCTGGCATTGTTGGCATTTTCAGGGTTATGAATGGGTAAATAAAAGAAGATTTGAATCCAATATAATTCATTCAAATATGAAGAAATCATTTGTAGATATTTACAGTTTCTTTTCAAGTTAATAGCACTGAATTGCATTAATTTACAAAGAAATATAATGACGAATGCTGCCGTTGCCAAAATATAAAAAAATGACAGAAATAAATATTTAAAATTTTAATATATTCTGAGAAATAAATAGTAAATACAGTACCGAATATCTCCAAGATAGCAAATGAGTGAGGCATTGTTTCCTCTAGCTTTTATAATAACATTTCTACGGTTACCTTATCGTTGGCGTCTTGGCTTGAAGTCGCCACTTCAATACATGAAATCTGTTAACACAAATGCCACACAATACAATAGAGAGGAATTTAGTGAAATTTTCAGCAAAACATATATACAGTGTTATATTAAAATATACAGTGTAATAATGAATAATAAATATATAGTGTAATATATACATAACAAATGTACAGTGCTATACTAAAAATATTTCTAATTTATATTGAAAGTTGATGATTCTGTTGCTTCTTTTATGTAAAAATTTGGCTTTTTTTTGTTCAAATTTTGAAAAGAAATGTTTTAATTAGTACAATCTCACAATATTAATAATTATATTAGAATTTAAGAAAGATACTTGTTAAGATAATGTTAACTTCCGAAAAGTTAATTTTTGTTGCATCATTAATTTGTTAATCCATACAGATATGTCATATTCCATCCATTAAAAAATAGTTCCAAAAGTTGTTAATGGCCTGCATTTATTTTTATTTGTCTCTGATGTTTTGCAAAGACTAGTCAAATTATATAGGTCCTGCATTCCTTTCTTCATATATTGGGATAAAATACTTGATGCATGTATTCTTCTTTTACTCTTTTTTTAAAAATTATCTCAAAATTCAATTATGTAACAAAATTTACATTAATTTTCATAAAAGCTAAAATTCTTTTATCTGTTTCTAGAGGGGAAAAATCACTATCTTAATTACCAAGTTATTATAAGAATAATTTTAATGCCATTGAATGAAAGAAGAATAATTTCATTTTAAATTTCTGAATTCAATGTATATTTTAAGTCTCTCAGCGAGTGATATGATATTGATCAGCATATTGATTATATTGGAGCACTACGAGTATGTGTATGAAAGGTTACCATATAAGAAAGCCAGATTGACTTCTTTTGGAGGCGGGTGAGGTTATTTTTTGTGGTGACGAATTCTCTACAGGGCAACAAATACATCAGTCGGAGAGATTCACAGTGATTATCATTTTTAGAATAACCTGTTACAGCCTTGAAGCCGGTTATCCGAATCGCTCCGGATGCTTAGGTAGGGTGGAGGTAAGTCTATTGGCATTGCACTATTAGGTATTTCAACTTTCTAATTTTCATGTATATAAATAAAGCTGAACCATCAATTTTTTATTCACAGAAAAGGCCTGAACTACTGAAATGATATTCGTTAAATATTCAAAAGCACTGCACATATAAGTACAATTCCTCATGAAAATATTCGCAAACTCACCAAGTTCTACGCACATTACAGATGTTCTGTGTGAGCTCCTGAGTTGCACGACATAGTTTCGGCATCTGCATAAATAAAACTAAGTGTAAAAAGAATCTATTAATGATAAAGATTTAATTCTAGCATAGATTTGTTATTGAATTTAAAATGTAAATATAGTGTGGAATTAAAAATAGAAATATTATCAAAGGTAGGACTATCTAATATGCAGCATCAAGTATACATATATCAGAATTTCATTCTTTTGACAGATATTTGGTTTCTTCAAGTATGAGAAGGCTTCAATATTCCATATATGGAACCCAAAGAATTCAATAGATATCTTTTTAAACTTTGGTTCACAAGGTAAGGATAATTTATAAGGATAATCTTCTAGGATATGCATTTTTTAAGGCAAGTTATGAATTGAGAATTCTGTTCCTGAACAATGAATCTAACTTTCGCTTGCAATTTGAGAGTTTTTAAATCTTTTTTAATTTTTTTTCTTTTTATAATGAATTATTTTGTACACCAGTGTTCTTAGAGATAATCCTTTGTTGTATATGTTTGGATTAGGTTGACGCCTATGTTCCAGACATTTTTTTTTAATGTCAACATTCCGCATGCCATTAAATACTTTTGGCATTAAATTTTAAATCGTTCGTAAATGCCTGTTTAATTCTACTGGAATCTGTTTTTTTCCTATGCTAATTTTTAGATCATTAAATTGGAATGTCAATTTGTGAAAATTGAGAATTATTGATTCTTCCTTTTTACATTTATTCAAGGTTCTAAAACCACAAAAGCTGTTCTCGACATTTGTATTTTGTATGAAGAGAATGCCATTACTAAAGAACCTCTCGTGATTGGTATTCTAAATGGAAATTTTAGCCTCAAATTCTCACCTCTTCTGGCCGTTTTGTTGAGTTCGCTGAAGAACGATTAAAGTTGTAAAAACGATATATTGTTGTTTAATAAGTTGTTATTTTTTATTAAAAAATTAACTTTTTAAATTTTTAAAAAAAGGCAGGAACTTAGTTGACAATTCAAGAGTTTGCTAGAAATTCTTCTTCTTTAAATTTCATCAATATAGTTTTGATATTTTCCTAAATCCGAAACAAATTATCTCTAGGATAGTTCCGAATTTTAAAAAAAAGGAAATATCCATCAATATTTAATTTGGTTTTTGGTTTTTTAATCCTAAAACATAATTCTAATACTTTATATAAAAGTAATTTAAAGATAATAGAAATTATAAAATTTTTCATCCCGAAGCAATGTTCGATATTTCACCTTGTATAATGCATCTCTTTTAAAGAAAATAATTAATATTATCTTCAAAATATTATAATGTTCTTATCAGATGGATGAAAAATGAATAAACATATTTAAAATGCATTTTAAAGATAAATGAATTTCAATATAAGTTTGGAGAAGCGTATGTCGGATAATTATGTACTAGCACGTAATATAGTTTGCGTCTAAATTGTATATGAACTTGATTATCATGTTGGATGCATGTGTCTGATAATTTTTAAAAATCATCATGAAAAGAATTTAGAAGTTGTGATCAACAAAGTGAAAATTGTTTATACACATAATCTGGCGGTCATAATCAAAAACATTAAATAATAATTCTTTAAAAAAATTCTTTGTTTCTTATTTGAGAAATATGTCTGAATATAAACGTAACATATTTGGTTAATTGTGATTTCTAAAATTAGTAAAATTTAATTGTTTGCTCGATTTATTATATTCTATAATCCTAGCTACATTTATATATTTTTTAATACACAGGCATTCAATTGATTTAAGTCCTCCCTTGCATTTATTGGATATTTCGCGTTGCCATTCTTTTTTAAAGACATTGAAACTTTTTATTTACTTTTCATGTCTCATTTTATCTTCTATAAAAGAAACAATATCTTTGACCTAAAACAAACAAAAACTAGCGGGAGTGGTCTCCACAAAACGTTATCGCATACTTTCTAATAAACTCGTCATGCCAGAGTTTGCCTAGCATGGCACTGGTGTACAACAGTTACGAAATATGCTTTTCTCGAGAATTTAGTATTTTTACAGAATGTGTTGTGTTAACTTTGGCGATTAATGCCTGGCATGCAGTTAATATTAACCGAAAATCGAATTTGGGCTTTTGACACTTTTTTCTCAACCGATTAGAACAAAAATTTGACAGAAAATTGCATATGTAGTCACAAAATACCATAGTTGATATATTTCAGTTATTGTGTTTTTGAATTATCATTTTTACAGGTTTCTGAAAGTTCTCTTCGTTTTGTAATCATGTTAACTTATAATTGAACAGCCGGATAGACAAACCGGCTGAACAGATTTTTACTTAAAATTTGGTAGAAAACTGCTAATTTGGAATAAGACTCTTATACTAAATTTGAATTATTTGGCTTTAAGTGTTTTTGTATCATTGTCACAGACAGACAGGCATTTTTCAAGAATGTGTTTTTCTAACTCATGGACTTCTGAAATTTAGAGATTCGTCAAAAGATTCGAGTTCAAATAATTTGACGAAAACTCTACTTTCTCTATACTATATATGCGAGAAAGTGAAAAGAAATAATTTAGATAAAAGAAATAAATCAGATTTTAAAAACAAAATTTTATTGGTTTACTAAACAAACTAGAAAGCATTTTTATATTATTTTCTACCTTTTAGTTTTTTTAATTATATTTAATTCTTTAAAATATGTAAAATCTGGAAATCGTTAAATGCTTTCCCAACTTGACGGCACATCTGATATGCAATTATAATTTATTTTAATTAAGCAATTCATAAAAATGCTACAGTTTCTATTTATTTAAACTATTAATTGGTAATAAAGTTTAGTTTAGTTATATTAACATCCCGTTTTTTAAAGCAACACTAGGGTTATTTTGGGACGGACTTTGTAATTTGGAACCATGGTCAGATGACGAGATCGACACCTGAGCTGGCAGACCCTTCTCCACACCACACCACACCAGTGGGAGGAAAATTAAACCGAACGGTTTTAACGTGCAGCAGACCCTCTTACACAACGGTTCTTCGGTGGAATCGGGTCTCGAATCTGAAAGCCTTCGGTTCCGAAGCCGAGACCTTACCACCAGGCCACCACGACCCCAAATAGTTAGTAAAAATTTGCTATTGTAGTTGGGGAAATCTATTAAATACTTTATATAAAATAAAACATACAAATTTTTTTAATGTGATATTGTATTATGCTCTTTAACCAATGTTTTATATTTAATTTATAAATTATTTGTTTTAATCTATATTTATAATAAAATAGTAGGCATATTAGAAAATTTTTGAAAGTAAATGAACTAAGTTCTGACAAATGCACTTTGTTAGAGCTTAAAACCATTTATAAAATTATGGTTTGGGGTTATAATAACAGTTCTCCATTACTGTATTTCTATATTTAATATATAGTTAACTTCAGGCAGGTAGAAAATTTTCCGTTTTAAACAGACGCCGAGCAAATAGTTAGTGAACTTTTAATATCGTAAAGAAAGACCAAGAACAGTTATAATGACTTACTTTAAAAGCAGGATTCTTGTAACAACTTCTCTAAAGAAAACCAATAAATAATTAAATATTTTTAAAAGAAATATCGGAAATTTTATTTGTACATAGACTAGACAGTGGGTTTTGCTTATAATGGGCAAGCTTACAATAAAAGAGAAAAGCAATAAATTGTTCTTACCAAGCTACACCGCCTATTTCCATTTTCCAATTTTACGAAAAAAATGAACCGATAATGAATAATTCTGTCTTTTTTTAATGCTTGGTTGGAGCATAAAACTATAATATATTTATGCTAGATTAAAACATTTCGATATTAATTGCTAAAAATTTACTTTTTACTTCCTTTTTTAATATATTTGCAATACCTCTTACATCATCATTTTACAGGTGAATGAGTCAAAATAGATTTTTAGACATGCATGGCCACTTTACTCTCCGGATCCAACACTGTATTGCATTTTTGTGAGGATTTTGCTAGACCAAATTTAAAGCGGTTGGTGTGTCATTTTGGATCTACTTTGTATTTTCACCTTGCATTAATGTCATTCACTTATTTTTATATAATGGGATATATATATGATTTTAGATATGGATACATTGTCTGATATTGCTATATGTCTGTGTCTCCTATATTACTATATTTACTAGTCTTCCATCCTTTAAACATTATGATATTTTTTATGCTCATGTCTGTTACTTCTCTCTGTATATACTTTTCAATTTAATCTCTTGAACCCAGAATTGGTTTGCTAACTATTTAAGTTATATATTTTATTTTAATCAAATGAACTATACTGTATACCATTATTTCTCGCCCATATTATGGCAATAACTGTAAAGCTGTATTCCTACGACCCGTGAATCTTCAGACGAGGCACGCTTTCCCCCCTTGATCCCCTCTTGCGGTTTTCTGGGGTGTTTTGATGTCTGTCTTGTTTAGCGAAAAATTGTTGTTAAATTGGACAAACATCAAAGCACCCCAGAAAACAGCAAGAGAGGGAAAACAAGGGAAAGCGTGGTTCGTCTACAGGAGGACAGGTCGTAGGAACGCGGCTTAAGCCTTTCAATAAATAAATAATGGTTCTCTCCCCGGTGACCTTCAAGATCTTACACCGTTTCGGGTAGGTGGGTCGTCGTGGGGTAGACCAAGCTGCGATCCGTAGAGAATAATGCACCAAGACTAAGAATAAACATTGCTACTGACATGCTACGCTTGGTCGAAGGAGATATGTATCGAATACAATGTGTTTCCGCAATAGGTCGCGTTTAAGAGGTCATTGTGCCAGAAAATGAGTATTTTAAATAAAGCTCTTGATTCAAAAAAATTTCTTCCTTTTTTAAATTTTTCTTTCTTTATATAATAACTTAGTATAATAAATTAACGTAGATTTTTTAACATAATCGTGCATTTAATGTCGATATAGTATTTTTATAATATGGAACTAATGTTATATCTTCCACTATTTTTGAATTTTGAAACTTGAATTTAATTTCATGACATTGTTTTTCCTTCTTACCATCAATCCTTCTAATAAATCTAGTTGTATTTCATTTGATAGATCAAAGTACTTTGCGTTTAGATTATTCTTACATGAAAAATCATTTAGTATAATTATATTGAAAATCACAATTCATCTTAAATATAAACGATAATCAAATATGATAATTTCTCGTAATTAAATGTGATGATTCTTCGTAATCGAATATGGCAATTCTTCGTAATCAAAAATGATAGTATTTCTCGAAAATCATAGAGATTTAAGACCATAAATTCGAATCAAGGCTATTATAGATGACTTAAACTGCATCATTCTTACATATTACTTGTTATAAAGTTCCATTTATACAGCTAAGGAAATGATATTTTTGTTTTCTACCAAAATTTGTGTGAAATGTCATTCAGACAACAAAACAAATGTTTTTAGAGGAAAAAAAAGACTTTTAACAGAAAAATAAACATTTTTTTTTTGCGTTTTACTGTTCGATGCAGTCGACTTCTCTCGCTAAAAAGAATTAAAAACCATCTATTTATCTGTCGTTTACTTTATTGTAACACTTCTTTTTCGAACTTATCTCGCAAGAAAGCTCTCAACGGAAAATGGAATTTAATGGAAGGTGCTGTATCATAGCATGGCTTAAAGAAAACTAAAAGAAAATAAAAAGAAATAAGAAAAACTGCCATTTTTGTTTGGATTTATCTCGCCTCTTCTGATATGTTACCAAATTCTTTTTCCTTGTTTAAAAGTACCTCACGGTTGAAGGAAGTTTTGATGCTCCAAGGTGCGAAGCAGGTGAGATTTACTCATTGGAAAAATCGGTGATCCCATGTGTTTAGATTCCCATAAGGATTATTAATTTTTTCCCCTCTATCTATTTTACAAGAAAAATGTTATTGCTTTTCTTTTCTCGTCTTTTAATAAATTAAAAAAAAAGCAATTTAATGTGGAATGGTAAGTTATCTTTAATTATTCATTAAGTTTTTTTAAAATAAGAAAATTTATATAAAAAGTCAGACTTAGTGCAACATTCGAGGTCTTTAATTTAAATGGAAATAATTATTTAAGCTCTTACACGTATCATTCTCATCCAAATTATATCCGTAATGCGAGTTAAAAAAGGACAACAAATTATTTCTGATTTCTTCTTATCTGAAAAATTATCTTGAACAAATGATGAGTATCAAAATCCACACATATCTTAACCAGAACAGAATAATGCCATATTGTATATTTGCATAAGAAGCTGGATTTAATGTAGCATTCGAGGCCTTTAGTTTATATGGAGATTTGATTTAGGTTTCCACAATACATTATTTTAATCCAAATAAAATCCATAATTTAAATAAAAATAACAAAAAATTATTTTTGATTTCTTTTTATCTTGAACAAAGGATCAGGATCAGAAGACATATTTTAAACGGAACAGAATGATATTATACTGTATATTTGTTTAAAAAGTTGTAA
>JAPMOR010115236.1:49864-73743 GCA_026543865.1 Argiope aurantia | reverse complement strand
ATATATAGTAATTATTAAAACTATATAATTATTTTTATTTGCATATAAATTTTTAAATTTAATTTTTTTTTTATGAAGTTGACTTTTTTTGTCAAATTTTTCTTTATAAAGTGAATCAAAATACTTTATTTACAACAAAATGAAAAAATAACTTTAATTTTAATACTTCTGAAAGCATTTCTTGTATATAATTGGCATTTATTTATTTGTTATTGATGTAAAAAATATTAAATACTATATTAAAATGAAAAAAAAAAATTAAAAGGTAAAACATTAAGTATTCTTTTAATTAATTTATTTTAGTAAAAGAATTTGTCTTAAATTGTCTTAGTTTTGCACCTGAACACATCCTTGTATTGGAAATTTCTGACACACCCAGAAATAGTACTTTCTGTTTCTGTAGCTTTTAAAATTTGTTTAATACTCCATTTTGTATTCAAAACTAGATTTAGTTTGTAATTTATTTCGGTTTTTATGTATTAGTTGATGTATTTAAGTAGTAATGTACTCTATATGAATATTTTGCTTTTTGGCTTAACTTAGTGGAATTAATTTTGGATTTTTTTCTTCCCTCCATTAAAATTTGTATGAGATATCATGTTATTCATTTTAATTTATCTGAGGTAATTTAACTTTAGTAATTGATAACCTCTGTTTTCAATAAACTGAATTCTTTTCTTTATTTTTAAAGTGTAGGAGTAATTTAATCATATTTTGACCTATTTTTTTTTAAAGGTTTAGGATAGTTGAAGTTTCAAGTTACTTATATTGATTTTGCAGTGAGGAAATGGATTATGCAGCGAGGAATTAGATTAATGATGACTTTCTGTTGTAATTATTTTTTGAAAAATTAGTTAATATTTTAAATTACTGAGCATCACCCTCACTCATTACTAATTTTTTCCAATCCATTGTTCTCATTTACAATACAATACATGCATACAATTCTTTTAAAATTACATTTGCTAGTAAATAACAGTTTTTCTTGTGTATATTTGTGAAAACTGATTAAAAAATTTGTTTTTAATTCCTGATATAATCAAAAATAAAAGATTTATACTTGAATTTAAGAAGGCTACACAATCAAAATTAAATTAAAACTGAAATTTAATTTTTTTTTCAAATCATTAAAGTATCCAATATTTTCAAATGAGTATGAAAGGAATGAATGAATTCGTGCTCCCTTTTTCTACTTTCAAATTTCAGCCATTATCATTAATTATTTTTTACTGTGACTGAAAAAAAAAAAAAAAAAAAAAAAAAATGTTTTGATTCTTTGATACATTAAAATTGAATTATTATTAATTGTCATTCATATTAAAAAGAAATTCACTGTTTTCGTAACAATAAATAGGTTTTTTAGAAATTTTTTCCTTAACAATTTTAAGATTATTTTTGATGTATTTAGCATAATAGCTATTGAATGAATGTAACAATTTTATAAATAATTCATTTGTCTTCTGTGTATGCATATATAGTTATATTTTAAGGAGCATATGTTTGATATTTCTATCAGCAATTAAAAAAAGAAGTTTTTCCTTTTTTTATTATGATATATCTGTCTATAAATACATTGTTTAGAAGGAAATCATATTATGGCTATTTTATCAAATGAATTTACAGTGAAATAACCACATTTAGCTTAAAATGTTGTAAATGTCATCTTTCCTTATTTCATGATTATTTCTATATTCTGTATCTTATTATATAAAAGTATAAATATTTTCTTATATAAAATTAATTAGAAATTTCTTTTCATTGTTTATTACAGTTTCATAGTGATTTGTTTTCAATTGTTTGTATATAATTATCTCCTTGCAATGAGAATTAAATTCTTCTATCTATTAAAAGTTGTAAATATATCTATAATTACAGTCTATACTTGAAATGTAATGGTAGTGTAAAAGCTGCAAATTTAATCAATACATGTGATTACATTTTTATATAAAAAGCAAAGATGTGATATAAAAGTTGGTTTATTGATATTAATTTTAAGTTATGATTGCTACTTTAATTCAAAATTGATATGTTAATGTCTTTTTTCACCCCCTTCTTTAGTTATGGATCGTCTTAGGAGAAGTTTACGTGATAGTTTTCGTCGTAAAAAAGACCATATTCCAGAATGTAGTAAACCCCACCAGTGGCAGGCTGACGAAGCTGCAGTGCGGGCTGGCACATGCAGCTTTCCTGTTAAAGTAAAGAAAATGTTTTTATTCATCAACCAAAATATAATTACTTTTTGAGCAAATGTTATTTCTTTATCTGATATAAATTGATTTACCTTGATTAATTGTAATTTTATTTAAGATAAAAATATTTGGAAAAAATGTGCTGCAGGAATGATATTGGGTTTGAATGTTCTTTACAAATATGCTAATTTAATAATTTCATATTGTTTTATCTTAAACAATCTTAATGCAACTCAAAGCATATAATTTATTAAATGGAAAAGAGGGAAAATTACTGAAATTTGTATAATTCAATAATTATAATTTTTCAAAATGCTGGTACGATTTTAAATAATTATGCTGTGGATATCAAGTGTCATTATTCTTGTAGAATGTAAAAGTATTTAGCAAAAATAAATTGCGAATTCAAAATTTAAACTGTGCAAGATAGTAAAAATTTACACTTGACCTAATGGGGTTTTTTTTCTCTCTGTGTTCAAAAAAAAAAAAAAAAGTTTTTTTTTACAAGTATAATATTAAATGTATTTCAAAAACTAAACTGCTATTTTCAAAGATTGAAGATACCTGTATGCACAGGCCAACAGACAGAATAGATCTTTTAAAACAAATCATTGCAGTCTTTTTTTCTTTCATTTTCTTCTATCTTAGTTTGCTTCAATGTTTTAAAATCATACTGAAAAATAGGATGCTTTGGCACTATTTGCATGAATAATATTTTGATACTACTTAATACAATTTATAATGCAATTATAAATGAAGGGCACACATGTTTCTTTGATTAAAATGAAACTAATACTTTTATATAATGTGTCTTTGAGACCATGAACACTGCAGAATAACTGTGCACCCATTTTTTTTCTTTTTTGTTTTATTAGATGAAAATTTAATATCTGATTTATTTAATTTTTGGCACAATATTTAAAATTATCATTGACAATTGGTGCATTTTTTTATTACGCTTTTAGTTTTAGTAAGACTTTATAGTCTGCATTTTTTTACCTGGCATCATGTCATGGTTCTGTGATAGACAGTAGCATATGTATATCTCCTTTCAAACATATCCTATTACATGAAAAAAAAAACAATATTTATCAATTTAATTCCTTTTCTGTGATTTCTACTCTCATTATATTCTTCTACTGTGAACTTTTCTTCCTTTTCAAAGGGCTTTAAGCTATTGTTCAATAAAGCAAACTAAAAACTTATTAAAAAAATAAAAACATATTTTCTATATAAGAGAAAACAAGATTAGATTGAGATGTACAGGAAAAAGCAACTATTTGTATGGAACCATAATAAAGAGTAATTCAATTTCTGTTGTTAACATGCCTTTCTTTTATGGATAAAATTTCATTTAAATGTAAATATGTGGGCCAATCGGTGCAGTAGAAACTATTCACAGAAATAATTAGTGGAAATTCTTTTTTTTTTTTTTTTCCCTTCTCAAATAAAAATAAAATTTTGAGGCAGCAAGATTTGCTTGGGTTTGTTTCTTAATAATTTCTTACAAGCAAAACTAAATAGATTGATTCAGTCTTGTTATATGGATTAGCTGCATTTTTTTAATCATATGCATATATATTTATAAATGCACTAATTATTATTAATAATATTATTGCTATTTTTTTTAAAGAAAGGATATGAGAGGGCTTTTAAAGTTCACAGAATGAAACTAAATATTACAGAATAAATGAAATGCAATTATATTTAAAAAAAGTGTTTGTAATCTTGTTTTAAGTTATTGTAAGCTTTTGTAAATAAAATTTATATTCTTTGTGTTACTTCTGTTGTAAAATTCCCCTTAAAAATGTGGAATTTTGTGTTCTGCAATGAATTTTTTTTATTTCTAATTATATATGTTATGTGTGGGTGCAGATTTATCTTCTAAGCAACTTCAGAATCTTTACCAAGTTCTTGGACTTTTTAACACTCTTGATAAGATAAGGAGAGCTTATCTTCAAAACATTATTACTTAATATGTATTCTGATAGGTGTCTTAAAATATCCCACTGGCTGTTTAGAAAAGCTTCAAAACTATCTCTGTGAAATGTGCTCTTTGTTTGTCCTGATAATTTTAAAAGAGTTGATGGGAAAGTTATCTTGTTAAAATTTATGACTGTGATTGCAACATAGCTCTGTTACAAAAAATTATTATCTTGTCTTCTTTCAGTTTATTAGAATTTTGCCAGAAATGAATGAAATTATTTAAATGCCATTGATGCAGTATTACAATATATGCAAATTTTATAAATATTCAACAATTTTATACTAATTTTAACATTTTACAATACGGCATATCAGGCAACTTTAATGCATGTCTCTTTATCATTTTTTAATTCCACTCTTTTTTTATCATTATCATTATACCATATTTTTAAATTAACCGAACATTTTTATTTCCTTGTAAAAATATAAAAAAGAAAATATGATTAGATGATATATTTATAATTTATCAGGCTTGCAGCCAGTTTAATTTTATGGTAAAATTGGCTATTAAGCAAATTAATATAAAACAATTTTTTAATCTGTTAGACCTTATGTAAATATTTATGTAGCTTGAAGGACATTCACTGTTATAAGCTGTACAACCTTGTAGGCTGATCTTTTAAGCAGAGGATTTAATTTTGTTAATTGGAAGTTACTGAATACTTTATTATATTTCATTTATTACTGTTACATCCTAAATGTACTTATTCCCACTGAATATTTCAGTACCTTGGATGTGTAGAAGTGTTTGAATCAAGAGGCATGCAAATTTGTGAAGAGGCACTGAGAGTTTTGAGGGTAGTTATTCATTTTTATTATTTATGTCATGTGAACTATATTATTTTCAAAAATGTAGAAGTAAAGCAAAATATATATGCACTGTATTTTATTACAAAAATGACTAAAAATTTAATTCTTTTAACTCTTGCCATTCAAGTTGATTATTATGATATTAAATATTGATATGCATATGATATGACAAACACAGTAAAAATCGTTTTTAGAACAAAATGCGTTTTTATCATCTTGGATTATCTTATCTTTAACACCCAAGGATTTTCTGAATGAAATATTTGTATTTTAAGAAAATACCTGCATTCTGGAAGAAAAGGGGGGGGGAGGTCATAGTTCATAAATAACTACATTATATGATTCATTATACTAACTTTAAAATTCATGAAAATTTTCTTTTTACAGTTTCATTTGGAAAAATGAAATTTATAATTTTATTTCGTGTTAGAATCATTAATTGAATAAAATATTTCACTTAGATAAAAATGAAATAATATTATTAGATTTTAGATTTTTCTAAGTATAAAAATATTTCTTATACAATTTAAAAATAAATTCTCCCTGATTTTTTTGTGTGCTTGTTTTAAATCATTCTTTAAAATTAAAAATATTTATTCAAGTAAGAATTTATATAATTATTTAAACACAATTTTTATACTACCAATTTTTATTATCAGTCTTTGTTGATAACTGAACAGTATATAAATTGTGTCATCACAATATTTCTATCATTTTGCCTATTGGGTTATTGTAATTTTTGATTATATCGCAAAATGAATAAGTAACTGTATATTAATTTTTAAATTATGTAATGCAATATATAAAGAAATTGAAGATTACAATCAAATACATTTAAACAGTATCATATGAATATTATGCATGCGAGATCTAAATATATTTGGAACCCCTATTATTTAGAATGCAAACTTCAATATGGTCATTTTTTGTCTGATATATTACAAAATTTATCTAACACTTGTATTTAAATAGATATAAATAAAATTCATGAAAATATTCTGATAATTTTAAATATTAAAATTGCAGAATTCAAGAAGGAGAGTTATCAAAGGCACTTTATATGTTACTGGAGATGGATTGCGTGTTGTGGATGATGAGACAAAAGTAAGTCTATAAAATTATTTCATTATATAAAAAAATATTGTAATTAAATTTTATATGTTGTCATTAATTTATGAATTTTTTTAGGGTCTCTTAGTGGATCAAACTATAGAAAAGGTGTCATTCTGTGCACCTGATCGTAACCACGAAAGAGGCTTTTCATATATATGTCGTGATGGTACTACACGTAGATGGATGTGCCATGGATTTCTGTCTCTGAAGGATACGGTAAAATTTCAAAATTATTTTTATCATTTGAGTGTTCCTCTTTATCGCTCTTAATTTTTTTATGTAATTAATTTTTTTAATCTTTATGAAATTGCTAATAATTATATAAATTTATATGAAGAAAAATTAAGAATTAATGATGTTATTTGTTGTCTTCATTAAACAAAACAAAACAAAAAGTATTTTTTTATAACATTTTATCAAAAGACTAAACTGGTCTTTAAAAAAAAACTTTTAAAAGGGTACATTTCAATGACAGATGTTTTTCTTTTCAAACTTCTTGGGCTAAACATCTTTGAAAATATGACTGTTATTAATTAAAATACTTTCTCATAGAACATTGTTTCACCATCTGTTTAAGCATACAAGATGAATAATAATTCGTATGCATAGCTACAGAAAAACTATTGTACCGGATGATTTTTAAATACTCATTGCTGATTTAAAGACAAATTAAGGGACTGCACATTTTGTAAAATGAAGGTTGGAATTGGTGCATTATGGTATATATTGATGAAATTGTTTTTATGTAGCTTACAATTTCACGTTAAACAATTTTCGTCTTTAAGGTACATGACACAGATCTGTGTGGCAGGGTTCAACTTTAAAATAAAATTAGAGATATCTTCAAATAAAATTAAAAATATCTAATTGTACTATTTATTTGCATTGTCTAATCATTATCTTAGTGTTTATTATGACAAAATACCTTGATTACTCTATGCATAAAATTCATGGCAGCCATTTTCATATTTATATACTTATTTAAATTCCTAGAAATCCATATCATGAATGATGAATTAGAATATCACTTTTTAACAATTCTAAGTGCCATTTCTGCTTATGAATTTTCTTATTGCTGATTTTAACCTGCTCTACTTTTTGTTTTTAAATTTCTATGTAAAGAAAATTGCTGTATATTTGTTTTGTGGCTATCGTGCAATTTTTTATTGCTTGGTTCAAATGTTCATGACTATTTATAATTGAATAAATAGAATGAAACATTTATTTCATTCTGTATATGTTTGAAAAATATCCATATTATTTTTAATCACTATTATCAGTTTTCTCTTATATTTATATATAAAGGTTCAATTTTGTTATTATAAGTATTTATATTCTTTTTTTTTCATTGCAAATTGTTTTTTATGTTTTTAAATATGACAATAAATTGAAATTTCTATTGAGTTTGTTGTATATTCATAGATTTATATTGAATCATTAACATCTTCTTTCATAAAAATTTGTTTTGATTCAGCAGAAAGTAGTAAAAATGATCATTGAAATGCTATTGTAGCTTTGCTGAAATTGAACATTTTTAGTTTTGTCTGTTGAAATTTTTTTTAATATATTGATATTCATATTTATGATGTACACATATATCATTAGACTTAATTATTTTATTATAAATTATACCAATCATTTGAAATCTTGCAGCTATCTTTAGTGCATTTGTTTTGCATTTTATTTTTGTGAAGCTATTTTTATCTTTTGCATTCCTGTGTTGAGTCTGATGCTCCATTCTGAAGGATGTATCATTTTTACTTTTTTATTTTTATTATTATTTTATTTATAATTTTTATTTTATTTTTACTTTTTATTTTATTATTATTTTATTTATTGCAGAATATCTGATGTTAAAATTTAGAAATTATAGCAAACCTATAACTATTTTTGAAATTCCTAAGCTCTCACATATGTATTGTTATATATCTTACTACATTTTGAATGAAAAGAGTTTGAAAAATTCACAAAAATTCTATTGTTTTTCAAAACATGAACTAAATTTTTTTTAAAGCTTAGTGCCGCTACTGTTTATCGATTTTGTCAAATGCTTTATTTATAAAACTTTGATTTAATATTAAAACTAGAATAGCTGGAAATAAAGTGTACCTTTGAGTTCTATTGTTGTATTGCTAATTTCATTTTGTGTGTGTGTGTGTGCTTTATTAATCTTCAAATATTTTCTAAACTGCTGATTATTCTGTATATGATATTTTGATGCATGTAGAACTTTTCTTATATTTAACTAGATGAAATAATTTACTTATTTATTCTTATTGACTCTACTACCCCTACCCACTCCCCCACCCCACCCCCCAAAAAATAGAAGTATTAAATGCTAATAGATTCAATGAATCCCCCAAAATAATTTCAATGAAGCTAATGAAATGTATTTCATTAGATTAATTAGATGATTAATTGATCATTTTCGAAAACATATTTTAATTCATTTGATTTAAAAATTGTTAAACAATTGAATTTTACAAGAGTTAATCGACTTTCAACAATTTATATTAAATATCCAAGGAAATGTACTTAGTGATAGTTTTAGTAAAATTGCTAGCAATACTTCTTTATTTCTTATGAAATGAAGAAAATTTTGTACTGTTGATTGATGTTCGATTTGTATTGGATCCTAGGGTGAGAGGCTAAGTCATGCTGTTGGATGTGCATTTGCTGTCTGCTTGGAAAGGAAGCAGAAGAGAGATAAAGAAGCGGTGAGTGTGAATTATGATCCAACAAATGCAACTTTTACACGCACCGGGTCATTTCGCCAAGGCTCTTTAACTGAAAGGCTGCAGGATCCACAGGAATGTAAAGTAGCAGGTAATTTTTACAATTTTGATAAATTTATTCAACTTAAGATTAGGAATTTTTTCTTAGAATAATGTAAGGTTTCTTATCTAAAATATTTAAAAAATCATGTTCAACACTGAGAGAACTACACAATAGATGTTGTACATTTCAAATACATTTAAAAGATTAGTTTCTTTATACCATTATGAAGCTGAATGTAAAAATTGTAATGTTTTTGCTGATGTTCAAAAGTAATCAATTTCTTATTCTTTCTAGTAATTATTTTTCTGCGTAAATGTGTATTGTAGAATACACATGAATGAGGGAAGCTCTGTTCCATGTTTAATAAAATATTGATTTAAATTCAATTAGTCCAAGAAGACAATGAACTTTCTGTTTAGTAATGAAATTCTTGTTGACGATCAACTTACAATTTTCAATTTAAAATGATCCAGAATAATTTTAACAGGGCTTATATGCAATCACTGTTGAAAATTTGAATTTAAAAAAAAGCAATCTTTTATTGACATCATATTAATTTCATAACTAATTTTCTGTAATTCTGACTAATGAGTCTTAATCTGTATTCATCGCTGATGAACCTTTAGTCTGTATAACCTGTTTTATGTATTAATTTTTTTTATACATTGCTATCATTTCAATTATTCAATGCATTTCTTTTATTTTTGGTTGTCATTTTTAAAAATGAGTAGCAAAGACATTCTTCGAATTTTTAAAATGTTAAATTTATTTTAATACTATATTCTATTATTTTCCTGATTTAATTTATTTCTGGTTTTTTAATCATTATTTTATCTCAAAATGAAAATATGAATCTGATTGTCTTCTAATTCTTTCATGCTTTGCATCTTTTTTTTGTTTGTTCTTATTTTGTGGATTTATTGGAAAATAAAAATATCAAAGCCTATCATGCAATCATATAATTAAATTCTCTTGTATATCCTAAAATTTGAGAGTATATATATATATACTCTTTATTATATATGAATAAAATCATTGTTCATTTTTTTTTTTTTTTTTTTTGCATTTGTATGCATTTTATTACTCTTTTAGCATTAGTGTTATAGTAGGCATTTACTTGCAACTTGCAGTTTTGAGTGTGTGTGTGTGTGTGTGTGTGTATATATATAATATTCTAAATTCTATCATTTCAAAATTTTAAGTTTTTTCTTTTCACTTTTATTTCAAATAATATTAATCTCTACTAACAGCAAAACATAATGTGTGTCTTTTGATGCTTTATAGATCAGATTGTTTAATGTAGAGCTTACAAATTTCATACAAATATATTTTGGAGGATAGAAATGTGCCATTTGAAGGTTTAAAAAAAATTTTGGTTGATTATAGATTAAGTGAGATTTTTTCTTCAAATAATTTTCAAAATAATAATTGCAAAAAATCATTCTAAGCTATTTAAATAATCCAAAATTTTTTATTTTTAATCATAACAATTTACTTTTGCGACTTTTTTCTAGATTTTAATCATTTAAAAAAATATCTTGCTTATGTGTAAATTTCAAAAATACTTTCCATTGCTGCAATGAAATTCAAATCTTTTTCATTGTTTCATGAAATATTTAATTGTGTGACTTTATTTCTTGTTGAAAGTTTAAGAAGAATAATTATGTTTATTATCTGATCAGTTTAAAATGTGAAATAATTCATATTAATGTATCTTCTAATTGTAGCAAAATTCAGCATTCTATTAAAAGATAAAATACCTGGTCATTTATATTTTAGATATCTCTATTATATCATGGAATTTGCTCTGTAAGAAAGGTTCATCTGTCGAGCAAACAGAACTGCTATAAGACTATTAAAATAAATTATTTTAAGGATTATCTCAATTTGATCCATGAAAATACTTCTTTAAAAGAAACATGAATATTAGGTTATGCATAAGAGATTAATTAAAATTTAATGTAAAAGCTATTCCAAACAAACTAGTTGGTTGCCATGTGCAGTGATAATGGTTATAAATAATATTTTTAATTGCTTTTTTAGTTTCTTGGAATTTTTTTTTATTTCATTATCAGAACAATTCAGTTAATAGTTATCAAAATCATATTAAAGTTTTGGGTGTGTCTGTTTGTGTGTATAGCATACTTCAGTGGATTTTCCATTTATTTTAATAAGATTTTTTTTTTTTGAGTTGCCATATAATATTATCAATTTTCCATAAGTTTTCCATTCATAAACATCAGAACTTATTGCAAAAGTGTACAGATATTCTAATTTAAGAAAACTTGAAAAACTAAATATAATTTTATGTATGTAAAAATTCTGTAATTTGAAACATACATTTTATTGTCATTCACAACATTTTGAAATGATTTCGGATGTTTCCTGTAGATCCTCCGCCTGCAAAACAAGTGCACAATCCATATGCAATAGAAAGACCTCACGCTCCACCTACGATGCTACAGCGACAAAATTCATTCCGAGGATTTAGCTCACTTAATCAAGCATCACCTTTCAAGCGACAGTTGTCTCTAAGAATAGGTGATTTGCCTTCCACCCAAGAAAGACAACGATCCATGTCTGTAGGTTCATCTGACATGGCTGCACATCAAAATGGAATAACAGGTATGCTGCAAAATTGCTAATTTGTGTATGATTATCTTTCAGTTTTACATTGTCTTATTTACATTTTGAGATATTACAATAATTTTTTCTGTACAAAGTTCCTTACCGCATCATTATTTTGATTGGATTAATTGTAATTTATTGATAGGATTAGTTTTTAGGACTAGACTATGCCTTCAAGGGGTCTTTAAGCAATGCAAATATTGAAAGCTCCATTTGTAATTTTTTTTATGCACTTAATTTGGTTATAGCAAATTTTAATAAACTGATAAAATATTTAATTGCAGGTCCTTTCAAAAAAGTTTCAGAATTTTAAAATTAAAATAAATTAATTAAAATTAGCAGTATATATATATATATATATATATATATATAATATGAAATAAGAACATTCAAACACAATCTGAATTCTATTTAATTATAGAGTCATCTTTTAACTTTAAAAAAGCATAATTTTTAGTTTTTAAACAACTTAATATAAGATTTGTTAGAGATAATCTATGAGTTATATTGGGATAATATTCTAACAATTAGAAGATCATTTTAATTTGAATCAGTATTCTTGCAAATTAAATGAAAGCATAATTTTAATGTCCTCAGAAAATAATATATCAAAATCTTGGGACCCCTTGGCAACTGCCTGTTGTACTATTTGATTATCTAGCCCTATTTTTTCAATGGTATCTGCTAAATTAATTTATTTTCTTTGAGAAAATGAGTAATAATTTTTCTTTTCCACCCTTCTTTCTTTCTTTTTTATTGTTGACAAAAACTAATCATTTATATATTTTTTTCTATTTTTACATGCTAATAAACAAATTATTAAAACCTTCATATCATTATACTACATTTTGTTTTAACAATTTTTTTTTAAGTATGCAGATTTATTATTTTAAGAGATGAGACTAAGCTCTGTTTACTGCATCATAATGTTTTTGGTATGGTAGCATTGTCTGGTGCACATTAAATCAATTGGGGCCAAATAACCTTCAGCTAGTATTGTGTGGTAATTTGGAGAGGGGTGCTAGCTCAGGTGTCATTTGACCACGGTTCAAAATTTCATGGTCCATCCCAAAATAGCCCTAGTGTTGCTTTAAAATGGGATGCTAATATAACTAAACTAAACAAAGTTAAACTGGGTGTTTGCCTTGGAATGATATAGTCGATCACTAATTATTTTAAAGGAAAAAGAAAATAATATTTGGTTGTTGGAATTTTTCTTTTCTTTTTTTTCTTTTTTTTTAAAAAAAAAGAAAAATTATTGCTTTTATATTAAAATCTTTCAGCTTAATTTAAAAGTAATAAATGTTATAATTTAAAAATATATCAAACTGCCATTTTACAGCTACTGTTTGCACTTTTGTTGTATTATTTAAGTGAGAAATTGATTGATTAATTTCTAAAAGAACAGCATAATAATTTTATCTTATAATAATATTAAGAAATACAAAAAATACCATAGCTCTCTGGCTCCTTTATTACAAAAATATTTGTTGCACAAATACTTTTAACTTGCCATGAGTTATATGTGTTTTAGTTAGAGCATTTTTTATATTTCTACAATTTTTCATGTCACTATTCAAACAGTAATTTAAAATAAGGCTCATGGTAAAACAGCCTTACTCTGCAGCTTTAAAATGGCATTTGACTTGGTTAAATTTAGTTAGGAAAGACTGTTTTAAAATCTTCTGCATCTGGGTTTTTTTTTTGTGTGTGTGTGTGTGTGTGTGTGTGTGTGCGATTGAATTATGAAATTTTAGTAATTATATAATTACTTAGACCTGTTTTTTACTTTTCCATTTTTGTGAGTATCCCTGTTATTTAAAGTTTGTATTTCATTGTTTGTAACTTATTTCAGTAACCCCCATACCTGAATCGTCGCCACTTGTTGAAAGACAGGATACTATTAGTAACATGTGCCAGCAGCTTTCCCAAGGTTTATCATTTCTTTCGTCTAGCCATAATAGTGGAGATCCATTTGATCTAGATATATCCAAGACACAAAAGAACGATGGTGAGTTTAATATGTTATGCATGCTCTGTATTTTATTGTTAAAAATACAATATTTGGTATAAAAAAAAGCAATAATTTTAAAGAGAAATATGAATGCTTGGAATCTTTGATGAATAATTATGCAATTTTAGTGAGAAAGACAGTTCTATAATATTAAGTTTTTGGCAGTAGTTGGGGGTCTTTGTATAAATTTTTTGCATCAGTTCTATTATTAAAGTAAAAGTCCCAGAAATGCAATACATAACCTTTTATTAAGTACTGCTAATTTTAAAAAATCATTGTCTGTTACAATTCAAAATTTTGTGGATTTCTTTAGTTCATTTTAATTATAATAAAATAATCTTCATCATTCTCTTTCCTAATTAATTTTTCATGCCATTTTGAATTTGAATTATAATTGGTACTAATAAAGCAGACAATGGTTCTCTGCTAAACTAAATCTTTTATGTCTTGCCTTGCCATGAAATCTGCAGTTGAAAAGCCATGATTACAAGCCATATTATATCATAATCTGGTTGATGCTAAAATCACAGGAATGTTTCATGTTTTGATAAAACCATCACATAGAGGTTATTTTACCCCTTTTCATTATTCACGAGGCAATTAATTTTGTATTTGGAAATTGAATTGTTTGATGTTTTTTTTGTACAGGTGCCATAGATTTGGCCAATCTGTGCCAGACTAGGTAAAATTCTTCCAAGTTAAAATTTCGAAATTCCTTGGTATAGGGAACAATGTAGAATAAAAATTAATAGTAGATAGCCTTTAAGAAAGAAAGGACAGTAGACTAAATATGTGAATAAAAACCAATTGATTTTAAAAAGAGTAAGAGGTTATCATGTGGAGTTTTTCCAAGTAAAGTAGATAGTATTATTAGATTTCAAAAAATGTAAACACTGTGTATAAAAATTTGGGCATTCAGAAAGTATATGTTGGATGGGTATAGTACATTGCACTGAGAAATCATTGGAGCTTGTTCTTCTAACAGCAGATGATGTGTATATGGAGTATGACCCACTCGTAATCTAATTTGAGAAGGCCAAAGTTTGACAGTAGGTTTAACTCCATGAAACTTGTTTTTGCTTTCAATATCCCATTCTCTTTGCCATTTGTTTAAAAGAAATATTTTTATATGCTTTTTCAAGTCTGTCAAAGGTGCAGTAGTATTCTTCAGGCAGTTGCCAATTTGGCAGCCTAGTCTGCTCTTTCGTTGCCCAACAATCTCAACATGGTATGATACCCAGCATAATAAAACATTAAAATCTCGAGATGCTAGTTTATTTAAAATATCCGAAACATTTAAATTCAGGGGATGATAATAAAATTGAGGATGAAATGATTCAAGAGACTCTAATACACTAAGGGAGTCTGTGTAAATGATGGAAATTGAAAATCAAATTCTAACATCAATTTTGATGTTGTAATGTAGCAATTTTTGCTTATTTATTAGCACAATCCTTGATGCACAATTTTCTTTCTAATATGATTTTATGAAAGTATTCGTTATATAATTTATCACCTTATATAATTACATTATGTGTCAATTTAGTGATTGAAAATTAGCTACAAATGGAATTTAGTACTTCTTACTATGAAAATCAGCAAGTTGTTTCAGTAATAATGTTGTAAAGATAAAGTGTTTAGAAAGAAATGGACACAAATATATAATTATTTTTTCTTGCTAAATCATGTTGAAGTTAAACTTTGCTATAGCTTTTTGTAATTGTGTATATCCCCTCAAAATGCTACCTTTTTTCTTTTTTTTTAATGGAATGTATATTTTTTGTATTTTTAACTGTTTATTTACTTTGTGAGATAGTGTAATGCTAAATTTGTTGAACTTTCCATTTCAGGCTGGTCAGTTAGAGAATACATTGTCTTTGTATTAAATAGATCCATAAATTGTTAATTGGTTACTAATTATTATTATGATGCCTTAGACAGCATAATTTTATGTTTGATAGCCGAGTTACCATTTGTATAGATGCTATAGATTGGTAGATGCTTTATCAAAATACCTCAGTTTTTTTGTCTTCCCATTGTTTTAGATTACCAAACAATAATTTAAGTTTTAGCTAAATAATTAGAATACATATTGTTGATTACATTTGTTAATCATTTTTGATGTAAAAATAATTTTAATATTAAAACTTGAAAATTTGTTGAGAATTGAGCAATTTGAATTTAATACATGATAGTAAAAGATTACTTGTTCTTTGATTATACGGATGTTCACCTAACTTCTCTTAAAATAGTTCTATGATAAATTCCAGAAAACTTATCTAAATTTCCTTATCTAAATGCATTTGCAAGAAGTTTATGTGTTTAAGATTACTTTTCTTTTTATGTATATTTTGCATTGATGTTTTGCCATTATCTTTGTGTTTTGCTTTGTTGGTTCTAGAATATTAGCATCCTTGTTGTCCATTTTTGCTGTCTGGCTTGTACTGTATATATGAGGCAATAACAAAAAAAGTACAATTTTTTGTTGTTTCATACGTGCAAAGCAATAACTTGTCTATAGTAGTCTCGTATTTTTTGTTTTTTTTATATTTAATTGGTGATTGCAAATTTTTACCACTGGCTTCCATATGTCTCATCTTATATATAGGTGAAATCAGTGAAGGTATAAATAATATTTAAAATGTTTGTTATAGGATCTTCCAGAGCAGAAGAATGGTTAGCCAGCAGCACAGACATCGTACGAAGGAATTCTTTGGACAGAGGTGTAACACCTCCTTACTCCAATGTGACACCTGGGATAGGAATGCAGACAAGTCAAGTACCAATAGGAGTTCCTAACCTTCCCAAGCCACCATCCCCCAAAACCATTCAGCCTCCCGTGCGACGAGCCAGTCCCAATTTTGCCCACTTGCGGAGCAGTTCTTTGGGATCTGCTGAAAATTTCCTTAGTGGGGTTAATTGGAAAGCCTCAACCCAAGTTGCTGCTACCACAAATGCAAATAGTAATATATTAGATATTCAAAGAACTGAGAAAGAAGTTGAAAAACCAGTCAACCCATACGTAGACCCGTTCAATGTCGAATGGGTGGAACTGGACAAGAATCGAAAAAGTAGCACAAATCCGTTTGTTGAGAACTCTGTGAAGGCTTTTGAAGTTCACATGTAAAATTGAAGTGTGGATGAAATATATTTCAGGTAATTATTTGCCTGTAGGTGCATTTTAAACACCACATGTGTCTATTGTTTCTAATTGTGTATCTGTTATGTGTTATTGATTAACAAGTTTTTTTTTTAAAAAAAGAACTTCACTTCCTTTACTTAGATTCTTAAAACTTATCCCTCAATAGTGTTTTCATTGCATTTGGGAAGAACGATCACTTACATTTATGTTAATATCCATTAACATTGGTGTAAGTAGTTTGGCATAGAAAAAACACATTATGAAAGATGAATTTGCTTTGCTCTGTGAGTGTTATGTATTAGATTGTTAAAGGTTTTTTTCTGTGAATAAAGATAGGTTGACTTTTATTTAATGCTTTTTTTTCAATTTGGAAGGTATAATAATATTAATATTGCGGAAGTATATGAAACATCAATGAGATGATCATAGTTTTTGTCTATAGATGCAAGAAAATTCTGTTGAGGAAAAAAAAATTTCCCATTCTTTTTTTCTTTTTTTTTAAATCTTTCATTTATCTCCTTCATATTGTTAGGAAACTCAAAAATATTTTCTCTTAAATATTTATTGTAGTTTTCGAACTTTGTTTCAATAATGAATAATTTTTATTACCTGATCGAAATCCTGGCTGTAAATTAAAATGTAACAGATAATAGAAATTAAAGATAAATTAGCAATATTTGCATTAATAGCATATATTAGTTAATTAGATTAGCTTAATTACTATTAAAACTCTTGGAGCATTCTAATGTTGAGCACTTTTTTAGTGTTTTGTTGCAAGTTTAAGAAAACAACCAAAACTTAACATTCATAAATCTATTTTTATGCAATGTTCAACCATTTTTAGATGTATATTGACTCTGATTGAAATTGTATATAATGTATTCAAGGTAAACATGCAAAATAGTGTATCATTCTTATATTTTTCTAAAGATGTTAATTGTTATTTGGTATTGTCATTAATAAACTTTCAATTGTGCACAAAATATTTCAATATTGAATAATGTGGTTCTGTTTATGACGGTGATATTAACAGGGGATTATGTTTCTTGTTTTAAAAAGCATTGTTTTATTAAATTCAGAATGAAGAAAATATATACTCAAAATTCTTGTACTTTTCTATCTATTTTTGTTTTCGTTCTTTAAGTTCATCGAATCATATTTATTGAATGACATTTGTAGAGAATCATTAAAAATTAATAAAAACTGATTAAATTATTTTATGTTATTGCTTGTTTGTTGTGTTTTCAGTATTTTGTGTTCGTTTTTTGTTTAAATGTCTGTTTTTATTGTTTCTGTATATTAAAGACCAGGCTTTGCCTGCATTTAGTTTATATTGATGATTACTTATCTACATTTAATGAAAAACTTTATCAATCTGCAAAAAATTATACTTGAAATTTATAAAAGACTTCCATAGCAGTTTGTACATTTTTGTTTTTCTCCTTTTGTAGAGTTTTATCATTGAAATTATATCTCGGTGAAATTTATTATTTTCTTTATGTTTGAATTGACAGAATTTATAAATGAATTTGAATGAAATGAATCTAATTTATTACGAATGTGCCTTATTTTTTAAGCAGTTGTGAAAAAAAATAATTTTGTCATTTTAAGTGAATCTTGTTTCCATTTCTTTTATTGCAATGGAAAGCAATATGAAATCCAGTTTGTTAAAATCTATTTTGTATCATTTTCTAATTGTTGTCGTATTGACTTTTTTAAAAAAATGAATGATTTTATTATGTATATATTATGCATACTTTTGAAAATTTTTCGATGAATATTACGACAAATTACATGTTTCATATTCTGTTTGTATGTGTTCATATTAAAAAAAGAAAATCTTAGCTACAAATTTTTCCCTGCTTGGTGTTTTTTTAAAGAAATAATTACATAATAATATGTAAAAAAGATCGCTTAGGATTTTTATTTATCTTTTCACAATAATTGTTATTCAACATTGTATTTTAAGAAGAGAGGGGATTTGTTCCTAATGTTATCCTAAAATGATGCATTCCGTATCTGTTAATTATTTGTATTATTTTTTCCATTCACATTTCAGTTACTTTATTAGTTGTTTAAGTTTATTTTGGGTAAAATCTTATTTGACAGTGCGAAATTAAGCACTTTATGTGGAACCATCCACTTGAAAATGATGTTTCAACAGCCATTTTTGCTGAAAAGTTTCCAAATCAGACATGCATTATCAAATAAGATTTGACTGTTTCCTTGTTCTAGAATGGTTGTGAATATAACAATTATTTAAAACTTACAAATTAATTTTCCTTACTTCACTACTCGTGTATTTGTAGTTTTAACAATTTCTTGGTACTTGTTTATTTTTACAGCTTTGGTCTTACTGGGCAATTTTCAGACTATGCCAGGCTTTATTATAATTAAGATGCCATGGTGGTTCCTTACTTTGTTTACTTGTCGATTTTAAGGTTATACCAAGATTGCACAGCTTTGTCCTTCATAAGAAAGATGCCAAGATTTTGCCAAATGGCTGCCAGCTTGTTATCTTATGCATTGGTTTGCATTTTTTGGCGATTATTACCGGGGCCTTAAAAATAACCAAGTACCAGTTTCTCAATAAATAACAGGGATTCTGGTTAACTAACTGTAATTTTTTTTTTTTTGGTTCAACTGCCAGTAATTTTATTTTAGATTTTTTTGTCTCGTGTGTAGGCCATTGATTGTTGCCTGTTTATTTGTTCTCAATTACATCGAGCATTATTAGTGTAGACTTTAAAATTCCATAATTAAATAGGCATGCTTTTTGAAAATCTTGAAGCTTGTAAAAAAAATTGTGAAACAAGCTTTTGTGTATAGATATAAAAATTTGCAACGATCTATGTACAAAATGTCTGAATATTTTTTTCAATCCTACATTTTTTTATTGCTCACAGTGACTAATCAAATTCAGAAAATAGTGTTAGTCTCTAAAAAGAACCGTGTTCTGTAATTACCTTGTAGTTTTGTTCATGTGAAGTTTGTGTATATACTAGTAACATGTGAAAGCCATATCAACACTATGTTAGTAATAAGCATTGTGGTTGTTTTAGACAATGTAGCATGTTCTGTTAAATTCGTTTATTGATAAAAAAATAAATAAAGCTGTCAACTTTTTTATTATAAAAAGATTTTATACTTTTGTATTTATTATTTTTATTTTTCCTGTTGATTGTATTGGATTTCAAGAAAATAATAATTGAAAAATTTTTTTTTTAATTAAATTACCAAATAATACATAAATGAACCCTTTTTCACTTGAAAACAGAGATTAAAATCTATCAAATTGTTATCTCTAAAGAACGACATTCACCAAAGTGAAAGAATTTTCTTGAGATGCTGCTGCCTTCAGATATTGAATTTCGGATTTTCACCCCTGTGATTCTCAACAAATAATATACAAATTTTCCACTTTTATTGTAGCCTAATAGCTAATATCTATAAATGATAAGATAGCCATATACTTCCAATTTAATAAAGTAAAGAATTATATTATTTGCATCTATAATTGTTATTGTGGATTAAATTATGAAACCTCACCTTTTATACAAACTCTTGGCCCAATTAATCAAATTTAGCAACCAAATTAGAAATAAATATTGAGTTTAAAATCAATAAAGAATTAAATAGTATAAAAAAATGGAAATGATGAATCTGACCTGAAGACCTTTTCAAGGGTCATCTACGGTCAGGGATTCAAACAAGGGATTTTTTTCTGTAAGGGGACTTTCGACCAAGAATGACCTATCGTGATTCAAAAAATATCTCGAAATTGAGGTTTTTGAAGATAAGAATTAATAACAAATAAATAAAAGACAAAAATTACACGATAATAATAAGTAAAATTATTTTCAAATCAAAGCACGACCACAGCAAAATTGAATCAAACCAAACTACAATAAGACCATTAAATCAAAAAACAAAAAATTTAAAGCTAAGAACATACCATTTGAAAGTAAGTAATCCAAAAACTTTTATAAGGAAAATCAGACCTATCAGTGGTGACCATAAACTAAATTCAACCTTTCCCGCTTTTAAAGCTGAATACACCTACTACGCTTGGTCTAAATGCCTCGTCATAATAAGGGAGGGAGAATGAACGACCTCAATGCCATGTATTGAGTTGAAAAACCAAAGAGAATAAACTATATATCATACTTTTAGGTACAAAAAAGTAAATTAGAAAATAGATAAACCTTTTCTTATTAAAACTTCTATATTGCAAACGTTTCGGGAAAAATCAATATTAGTCATAAATTATTAAAAGTTTATAGTTCACTTCGAACTTACACCTGTAGCATGCGCTTTAGTGTAAATCTATTAGGTTTGTACTTTTACATGAATTGTGCTGTAGTAGTGACAGACTGAGAAAAAAATATAAAAGTATGTATATATTTATGTACATATATATGTTTTCTTATCCTGACAAAATTACATAACTACCTTGCAAAAAGAAAATGTTTTATTTTTATGATGTACATAATATGTATGAGTTATTTATAATATATATATATGTATATAGTTTTTAAGAATGTACCTTTATCATCATTTTTTTAAATATTTCATATGCAAAGAGTTAATTAATTTTCAACCTTCTTTTTATCCAAAAATAAGTGACAAGAGATATGTTCTCGAAAAAATCGAATACAGCTATGAGAGAAATTCCAAGCCACATTCCTATGTAACCTCCCATAAAGCTAAAAATTTCTATATCCTGAAAAAAGACGAAAAAAAAAAATATTTACATATGCAGTAAATATTTATTATTCAACATAATTTCCCCTGCATTAATTTTGAAGTAATTATAAATCTAAAAACGCCTCTACAGTTTCATTCTAGTTCCATTAATTTCTTTTTCAATATTTATAAAGCAAAAAGTCAAACTTATGTTTAAGCAAACATAACAATTTTTTACAAAATTTTTAATGAAAATTTTGTAACTTGGTTTTTAACATTCCTTATCTCTTATAAATCAAGTTTCGAAGAAATTGCACCGTATCAAAAATGCACAGAAAGAAATCTCAGTTTTAAAACTAAATGTGAAACAAGATTTGAGTAATTTAAATACTTGAATGAGAGCTTTCCTTCGTTTTTATCCATAAATATAGAATCAGTGCTTAACCATATTTGAATGGTGCTGATTGTTTTGAAAAAAAAATTAGGGGAAGTTCCAATTCCTATATTTTACATATATTTGCCCGAGATATTAGAAAATTTTGATAACTGCCGAATAGAATTACTTTCATGCTTGAAAGCACTTATCGAAAAGAGTAATTACTTTACACTTATGAATCTAATTCCAGAATTATCGATATTCACTTTGGATCAAATTAGAATTAATAATTTTGAGCAAATACACCTATAAATAACTGAGAAGAGACCAATTGTCAAAAAGCAACATAACTTCACCTTTATCATTATTCTTTTATACACTGTGTTTTCGAAATAAACGGGGCTCCCACTGCCTTTGAAAACTCCTTGCATTTTATTTTATTCTACTGAGGATCCTAGAAAAATGTTTAATTCTTCCCTGGATCCTTGAAAATTCCTCGAATAATAAGCAAAAGGCACATCCATTATGTTTAGAGGATAGATAAACTTATTTGTGACTTAGTTTTGCCTTGACAATATGAATGTGTTTATTAATTGAGTATTCAATACTGGTTTGTGTGAAATTAATATCTAGTTGTAGCCATCCAAATGGCTTGATAGTTACCGCACCTGCATTGCGTTCTCCAAACCTACTTTGAATTATAAGTATTGATTTATTAACTGCAAGTTGCGTATAACTATAAACAAATAAGCGTAGTAAGAGCGTTTGACTGCTAATCTAAAAATTTTTAATTTATAAATTTTATCATTTGCATTTTTATGTCTGAAATTTATAATTTTATGGTCCTTGAATTTTCGTAAAAACTTCTTGAAAAGTCCTTTAATTTTTTTTTTCTTTAAGAGTGGAAATTTTGCTAAACCTATGTTCTTATTAAAACTAAAGTGTTTGTTGGCACTTCAGTTGCGACATCCTTGTTTCTGATCGTCAAATGCAGGCGGACACGCGACAGCTGTTAAACTTATTTGCTTGCTATTAATTATCTTATGTTTGCTTCTCTGTTTTCATAAAACAATGGTTCTTTTTCTGTTATGACTGTTTTATTATGGTGATGAAAATGAAAAGAAGAATGTTCCAATGACTGAACTTGAAGCATATTCATCTGATTCTATGATGTTAAAGTGATTAATAAGAATGGAGTTAAAACGTTAATGCGCTTTATAAAGTAGACTAAATGCATTAAAATTACTTTTAAGTGTTGATTAAAGACATCAGTGTGACTCATAAACATGGATTAAAGACATCAATGTGATTCATAAAGTTGGATTAAAGACGTTAAAATGACTCATAAGGATAGACTAAAGACATTAATGTCATTCGTATGAATGGACTAAAGACATTACAGTGACTTATAAGGACGGATTAAAGACATCAGTGTGACATAATGTGGGCAAGTTCCGTTAGTGTGACTCATAAAAATGGACTGAAGACATCAGTATGATTCATAAGGATGGAATAAAGATGTTTATGTAAATCATAAAGTTGGATAAAAGACGTTAAAATGACTCATAGGGATAGACTAGAGATATCAGTGTGATTCATAAGAGTGGAGTAAAGACGTTAATGTGGTTCGAAAGGATGGACTAAAGGCATTACAGTGACTCATAAACATGGATTGAAGATGCTAATGTGACTCATAAAAACGGACTAAAAACGTTAAAATGACGTAAGAATGGACTAAAGACTTTGATTCATAAGGATGGATTAAATGCTATTGAAACAGCCTTGAAATATGCTGAACAGTACGAAGATAAATAAGAACACGAGATAGAGCAATATAACGATCATAAAATATCGATCTGTTGGGAAGAAACTTGATTATTTTAAATTTAAGCTGGTTTACTATTTTTAGTAAGATAAAGTCAGATGGTTAATTTGTTGGTTATATAACTTCACTTTTAATTTTGAAATACCATGTAATTATGAAACATCTTTAATATACGCTGGTGAGTGCTTTACATACACATTATTCTCTCGTTTTCTATTCCCTTTTAAGCATTTTCATTCTACCAAAATCAACAATCTCAAAGGGATTAACATTTTTTGCATTTAAAAAAATTGTTGCTCCTTTTTGATCAAATTATACGAAATGTCAATAAT
>JAPMOR010115236.1:0-49464 GCA_026543865.1 Argiope aurantia | reverse complement strand
AAGTTTGTGAATTTTGTTATTGTTCCAGGTTTCTGAATATGGCCAGTAGCAACTTGTGAGTACACAGAAAGTTATATACGATCACATGGACACAAAAGATATCATAATGCAATTGGATCTCTATGTTAAAAAATCCCATCGTTTCGCTTGAAAATTACGTTATAAAGAAAATTAATTGAATTGTAAATTAAATTCAAAAATGAAGAAAACTTGTATATTAAATTGATATTCCTTAAGTTTTAAACTGAAAATAATGCGTGAATCTGCTTTGTGCAGATTTATTAGAAAGAAGACATTGTTTTATAAAAATATTCGTAATTTTTGCGAAAATAGAGCCACTCTATCTGTATTTCTTTATCACTGTAAATGTATTGCCTCAAGCATTTTTTTCTTGCTGGAGTTTCATTAATGCGTTTTACATCATCGCACTTATCTTAATTATAATTCTCAACATTTTGCAATATATAATGTTTCAGCAATTTAAATGCCTTAATCGAAGTGCAGATAATTAGATTGTTGTATGTTTGTTTCAACAGCTAATTAAATGTTTCCGATTCTGTCATATTTTTTTTTTTATTATTTTTTTTACAAACTGTGAATTTGGTTGGTACTTCGAGTTTCGAAAAGTTGCACAACGTTATGAAAAGACAAAAATTTTGAAAAACAAAAGAAAATGAATCGAAAATACTGTTTGATATAACCATCAAGAATAATCTTCCCAAAATTTTCACATACTCTCTAATGCACTTGTCATGCCAGAGAACGCCTTATATGTATGTCATTGGCGTACTATAGTTAAAAAATATTACATTTTGGCGTGAATGTAGAATTTTTATTGAATCTATCGTGTCATTCCTGGCGAATTATTTGGCGATTAATCCCTGAAATGCGTTAATAGTATCCAAAAATCGATTTTGTGTTTTAGACACGTTATCTTCAACCGTTTGAGGGGAAAAAAAATGACACAAACTGCACTTGTAACAAAATTCCATACCAAATTCAATACATTTAAGTCAATCCGTTTTAATCGCTTTTACATTTTCTGAGGGTACAAACCAACAAACAGTAAACCCATGGTTAGATTTGGTTCAAAATTCGGCAGATGTCTACTTTAAAATTCTGTTCCGAATTTTATATATCTAGCTCTCAACGTTTTGTAATTATCGTGTAAACTTTTATGCGAAAAGCCGGACAGACGAACTTCCTCTAAATAGATTTTGCACAAAATTTGACAAAAATCTGCAGACATGGTGTAAAGACCTAATACCAGATTTCAACTGTCTAGTTCAAAATGGTTTTGGGAATTTGTTGCAGATAGATGGAAGTACATATTCCAAAAATGTGTTTTTCGAACTCAGGGAGGCTTTAAAGCGCGAAGATTCGTCAAAATCTCGATTTCTAATTTTTTGATGATTTACTAAACTTTTTCTATACTATGTATGCACGAAGGTAATAACAATCTTTTATAATAAGGTGAATGAGCAACATCTAAATGTTGTTGAAAACTAAAGTTTTTTTTTTTTTTTAATATTATCAAATGCAGATACTATTATATGTATATCTAAGTTTCTTAGAATCGTAGGAAAATTCTTGGACGAAACATTTTCCATTTCATTATCGTATTTTCATAAGCGAAATATCAACAGTCAGATTATTCGCGTTACGCTCAAATATATTAGTACTTTAGGATTAATTGCGAGACTATTTAATTGCGCGTAATGATACATCACAACTGCCATTTTGAATTTTTGCTAATTTAAGATATTTTAGTTCGCACTTACTTCATACTGAGGTCTATGAGAATAGATGATTATTTCTGGTCTTTTTAAAAATACAAGCATCACAGCCTTGTTTTTCCTGAAAAAAAAAAAAAAATAGAACTCGTTAAGAAGATTTTTATATTTGAATCAGAGGAACAAATTAAAATGTGCACATTAAAAAGAATCTTCTTTTGATACTTACAAAACTGGATCTTCTAAATATAGATCTTCCACAGAATTCATCTAAAAAAAAGAAGTAGGTGTTTATTGTAAGAGGTAAGAATTTAATTATTTTTATAGATGAGAAATTAAAATTTTTTTCAATAAATTTTCAACCACATTTAAAAACCAATCATATTATGTATAACGCATTCACTTTATAATTAAATTTGAAACGTGTATAGATTTAACAATGCCTTTATTATACAAATTTTATTTATTTCTTTATCTCGTTTGGAGAACATTGAAAATTCAGACAATAAAAATCAAGCCTCTGACAATAATCACTGAAGCTTTAAGTGGGAATTTGGATTTAAAATTTATATTCTCGCTTATTTCAAATTTCTACCAAATGCATAATATATATATGTACCAAATATGCATAATATATATAATGTATATTATACTCAAAAAATAAAGTAAAAAGTTTTGGTACCCTTTAATGAATAGAATATTAGATGAAATTTGGATGAGTGCATATTAGAATAAGTGGCTTCGGAATTTAAGGGGGGGGAATTAAAAGCTTCCACCAAACAAGGACGGGTAAGGAGGAGCTTAGTAGCATTACAAGTTTCGCCCCACCTTTCCTATTCTAAAATTCTAAAAGCAGAAATTTTTATTGATTTATCTATATAAGTAACGAATAGTACGCCAAATTAAATAACTGAACATTTGATTCAAGGTGACATTGAAGACAAAGGTTTCGATATTTCGTGTATAAATTTAAGTAAATTGGTAAACAAATTGAAAACAACATTTTTAGCCTAATCTAAATGCTTTAATACAAAGTTTATTATAACTGTTGACTTGTGAATTAGTAAACCCACTGAAATAAATTCTGCAAATGAAAAAAATTATCTAAAAATAATGTTCTGAAATCTAAATATCATTTTATTTTACTTTAAATAAGTTTAAATACACGGTTCTTGTAAATCAATTAAAAGCACAAAATTAAATTATTCCGGAAATATGAGGAACCAGTAGAGAAAGTCTCCCCCGAAAACTTTCTCGCATATTTTCTAATAAAGGTATTATTCCAGAAAACATCTTCCATGAAATTGACTTAAAATAGTTACGAAGTATTAACCTTTGGCGTGAATTTAACACTCTTACTGATTCTATCGTGTGTTCCTTGGCGAGTTATTTGGCGATTAATCCCTGGTATGGGTAATATACGAAAACTGAATTTGTAATTTAAATTGGTGATTGAAATCAAAATTCGACATAGAACCACACGCTTGTAATCACTAAATCACATACCAAATTTGATATATTTAAATCATTGCATTTTTTAGCTATCGTGATTACATGTTTATAAAAGAACAGACAGACAGACATTCACCTGTTCGTTAGATTTTGCTTAAAATTTGATAGGTGTCTACGCCATAAACGTTAAACCTGTGTACCGAATTTAGATATTTTCGTTTTGTATTTGTCCTATTACCTTAAATTCACACAACTGGACATAACAGACTTTTATTGTATAGAGTTTGCAAAAAATTTGACAGAAACCTACACATTTGATGTAAAGACCGTGTATCAAATGTCATATTTTCCGTATTCAAATTTTTGATGCATAACTGGGGAGTAAACAATGTTGCCACCCCCACTTTTCATATTCAAACACCTATAAAAGAAGCTCATTTGGTAAAAATTTTGCCAGTTTACCAAAGGCTTTCATCAAATGAGCTATTAGGGCGATGTATTCGGTGCATGACACAACACTCCAATGAGACTCCCCACAGTGTCACTTGGAGAAAATGCTCAAAAGTTGCGATCAAACGATCAAAAGTACGATCAAGCCGAATATCAGAGTAGAACAGCAGAAATATGCATTTAATCAATTTTGATATGCGTATTAATTTTTTAAAGGTGTTATGATAAGATTTGTGAAGTTTGAATCTTTCTTTTTCTTTATATATCTTCAATATACAAATATAATATTTTGTTTCTATAAATTTTTGCATTAATTTTAGAACAACTTGAATCCCATTTTGTAAAAGTTACAGGCAAATTGAATAGATTTTATATTATGATTTAGATGGATCAAAACTTTAAATGCATTTTTCTCCATGATTTTTTTTTATATATATATACTACATTTTGAAAGCTAAGGCTTTCTTAAAAATGGATGTAGAGGTGTGAAATTTTTTATGAATGCTCAGAATATATGTTCTATAAAACTTAGTATGGAGTTAGGTGGGTAGTAATTTTTTTAAAAAAGGTCCAAAGTCAGAATTCCTGCATTTTTCAGATTTTTTTTGTGTTTTTTACAGTATTTACAATATTTTAAAAAATTAAATACTGTTGGCAGGAGCAAACCCATACTAAGTTCTCTGTAGTATATTAATAGCTACCTAGAAGAAAATTTGTTAGTAAAATATTCATATTTCAAAAAGCCTTAGAGTTTTAAAAAAAGTTCAAAATTAAAAAAAATACTAAATAGTTATAGAGTACTATTTTGCATAAAATAAAAGTAAAATATAATTTTAAACGATAAAATTTAAAGAGAAAATTTTGAGGTAATAAAGAAGTCAATTGCGCCATCTTAATAGTCAATAGAAACGGTCTTTTATTTAAGAAAACTAAGGTATTCATAATTACTTACTTTTTTAACTTCCAATTTCCTTTCTTGCACATCATATTCAAAATCAGTGAATCTGAAAAAATTAATAGCATGAATAAGCATTATCTAACGATGTATATTGACAAAATGGTTTTTGACTGAGCAACATATAACATTCATCATTATAAGCTCTGACTGCAACCTCTAAACTCTTCAAGTATTTATTTATTTGCTTATTTTGACTGTCACGATTCAGAGTCAAAACCACCATTCTTATTAGCACAAGACATTGTACGATATCTCCATGATATTGTTCGATATTCTGAATGCCATGCAATATCAAAAAGACATTGTTGGGCATTTAGTGCTAATAGAGATATTTGAACGGAGATTGATTTGGCCACAGGTAAAAAGATTTGGTTCATAAGATAATTCGAAAATTCGGTGATTGGTGGAACGGTAGTGTCGATATCTCAAACTGCTAATAAAAATTTAAAGCGCAAGTTCACGGCATTGTTACTTATATTGCAAATTTACAATAAACAGGCAGTTGAATAGGTAAGAAGAATTTTAAGTACATGGTCGCATTATTTTCCGAAAATTCACTTTTTCCAAGAGATGTAAAATATGAATGAATAGCAAAGATGAAATTTAAGCAAAATAATATTTTATTCAAAAAATGCTTTTCCCTGTCGAGAACCAATGGCGGATGCAAGTGTGCTACGGCTTTAGGCAGCGCACTTTACGAGGTCTCTCTCTCTCTTTTTGATGAATTAGCCAATTTAGTTCCACATTATAGCATGCCTTTAACTAAATCAACGTGTAAATTATTTATATCAAGTTCCTCTTTATCCGCACAGCGTTGCCCGCGGCATAGCATCCAAGAGGAAAAATTAGCTTTACACTTGCCAAAGTGTGGACATTCTTTATCTGATATTTCCTAACCGAATGTTTCTTTCCTTTACATTTTCATTATAGCGCAACAAACGAAGCGTTTTGGCATTTAATGTGCTCCGGCCAAGGTTGGATTTCTTTATTTTTGGGGGGCATAATGAGTTTTGAATCGCAAAATTTGAATTTAAAATCAGACGTAAACAAAGAAATGTATCGCATGTGCATACCACAGCTCTTGCTATTTACGCATGCGCCGTTTGAGGTCTTCGCACATACGTTGATAAATGCAAAGTACAAATACTACTGTTTTACGCATGCGCGAATTGTAGTAGGAAAATTATTAAAATCGCAATTATAAAACTCCTTTTGTTTATTTTGATATGTCTCCAATATACTAAAACCTTACCCAATAAATGCCCTACAAAACTGTACAAATATCTCCAATATCAGTTAAATATTTCTCGAGTTTGTCTCTTTCAAGCATACAGACGCTTTTAGAAGACTTCATTTTATACTATGTATAGATTAGTTAGTTATTATAACTCACGTTTGCGTGGTTTATATATAATGCTATCTAACAAGACATTCGGTGTTTTTTTAAATGCAGTAATAAAAAATAAATATAATTAGACATACAGGAACCTGACTAATTGTACTTGACAAAATATTAATATTATCATGCTATCAATATTTATAGAATTTGTTACATTGTACGAATTGATTTATTTGGCGACAATAAACAATAAAAGACAAACTAATACAAAATATTAATATTATCATGCTATCAATATTTATAGAATTTGTTACATTGTACGAATTGATTTATTTGGCGATAATAAACAATAAAAGACAAACTAATAAACTTCTGCTTGAGCAATACATACAAATTCCTTGAATTATGAGATAATAAGATAATATTAATATTTTTTCAAGTACACAATGCCCTTAAACCCAAAGGCCCTAGACAGCTGCCTAGGGGGAAATTCACTATGGCGAAAACAGCGACATTTTCTTTTAGTATGAACACCACTCTGGTTGATCACACGTTGATTACAACATTCTCTGTTGTAGAACACAACATATCATTAGGAATGTTCATTAATATACCTGTATTCACACTCAGTATTTTCATCTGACTCGAAATACTGAATTGCTATTCAAAGTTTTTGGACTTATAGAGTAACTCTGCTCTTCGGAATCCTGTTCAAATTCGGAAAATGATATGACTGTTAATCTTTAAGATTTGATCATTATTTGAAATTAATAGGCCAGAGTCTCAAATAAGTCTTACATAGGTTCCAAACAGAAATGTTAAGTGTAATTGCCTAGCCACTATATTTTTAGTTGCTCTGCTGTCACTGACGTCATTATATATGACGTTAAAAGGAAGACCATGTATGAATGAATGACCAGCTTGAATCTGGAAGTGATACCGTGAAGTGGCAGCGAAGAAATATGTAGAAACTAGAGTCCCCTTTTGAATGTTTCATTAATTATGATTTATGGAGTAAGTATGATATAGAATTCTGAGGATAGAGTAGATCTCAGCAACTACGTTTCGAGCAAAAACAAGGACAATAATTTCATAAATCAAATCATGAAGCCAAACTTGGGAAAACTACTAATATCATAAAGATGAGATCATATCCTTTCAACCTTCAGTAGGCAGCTTTCAATTAGCCCATAAAATTTTACTTCATTATTTGCAGAAAACAGGATGGAGGACACATTATTTGTTATTGATATTTTTAAACAAGTTTAATTTATAGAACTCAAATAATAATTTAAATACTAAATAACCTTTAAATATTAAAACTAATTAGTTTTTAAAAATATTTTTAAAATTCATTGTAGTACTTACTCGCAAGGCTGTTGGCATATTTTATAACATTCACTCAAATTAAAATGGAAGCATTCATCGAGTTTATCTGGAAAAAAAAAAGTGAAGTCACAAAATATTATAAAAATTAAGATTCAAATTTCTTATTTAAATTTTACAAAGTTTAGGTGCTGATTTGTGTTGTGTGAAATGCGTTCAGATAAAAATTGGATATATGGAAATAGAAAAAAAAATTTCTTTTCAAAAGAATCTGGAAAAAGTTTTAGAACAAATAAATAAAAACGAAATAAAAATAAATTAATCAATATATTTAAATGATACAAAAGGAAAGAAACAATTCTCCATCTCTAATCATAGCTCAAATTTCACCAATTTTATTTCACTTAAAATCTTATAGATTCCAGATAAGCCATCATTGGTTGCCTGTCTCCCACCACCCTTCTTTCCCAGAGAAATTAAAAAATACATTATTTTATCACTTTACAAATTACAATTTGAAAAAGTGCCACATTACGTATTGGAAAAACACTATCACAGAATTCCAATCACAGCACCAATTTCTCCAACTTTTATTTCGTTTGAAGGTTTATGATTTCTATATGTATCATTAATGGTAGCTTGCACTTCACCGGTCCCCAATTTGGAGAGATATCGCAAAATAAAACTTTCACACATCCGCCAACCTCAACAACACGATGGATTTCACCTACTCAATTTGCGTGCCTAGCCAATCAATCAGAATGTTCCTCTTTTATTATTCAAGTCTAATCTAAAATAGTACTTTCAGTATTTGTTCGTCAAAGATGGTTAACAGCACTGATTTAATAATATTAATATGGCTGATGAAGAGCTGGTCTCCGTAAGTTATAAATTTATAAACTTAAGCAAATCAAATGAAGTAAAAACAAAAATAAAAAAAAGTTTAATTTGTATGATTAATACGTATTTTTTGAGAAGATATTCAAAATGAAGCAATAAATATGTCTCTTATAGCATCATTACATTTTTGTTTATTATGTCCCGTATATTATTTTTTTTATCAATCCTATGGAGATGTATAAGGCTAATAAACGGTTGTATTTTATAACGACTTGTGACGGCATGCGATAAACACATTCTTAATTAAAATTTAAATTAAAAGAAAATCTAAAACATCTCAGGTAGCTTGCACTTCACCGGTAATGAAAGAAGTCGATGATTTATTGATAAAAGAGTCAAAGGATGCCAATGTGTATCGCCAAAGTCCTCTCTGAAAGCTATTTAGACTAAAGTGAACTTTATTTAATTGTGTATTGAATGTAGCATTTGAACAGTCCAAGTTGTGTATGAATGACATTTTGATTTCTTTTTAATATCTAATTTGAAAATCCATTTAAAGAAAGACTGTGCATCTGGCTGTTCAAATATTAGTCAACACAATAACTACAAAACGAAGAGAGTTAAATGCATGACATTCGGCACACAGATTCAACTTCTAAAATGTAGATATCTGTCAAATTCGGATCCAAATCTCCCCAGATTGATTGTCTATCGGTCTGTGCTTTTATAAGCATGTAAAATGGATAACTCAAAAACGCAATGATTTAAATTTATGAAATTTAGTACATAATTTTTTGATTATAATTGCAGTTCTGTGTTTAGTTTTTATTTCATTCTGTCAGAAAAAAGGCAACAAGATGCGCCTTCGATGTCATTGTGCTTTTGTTCAAACTGCATCTCAGCGATTAACTGCCAAAGATAGAACACTAATAAGTTCTTTTATAACAATTGTTCGACAATGGCATGCGGTTAGTAACTCACAAATACATTTATTAAGGGGTATGCGAGTAAATTTTGGAGACAGCACTCCAGCTGGTTTCATTTTGTTGTTTTGATATATGTTGTGTCATTAATAACAAAATCGTCTGTTTTCCAGGAAACAATTCTTCATTGCCATTTTCATATAAAATATCATAGTCCTTGTGGGTTCCTTCTCGTCTTTTCTGTTATACCAAGCAAATCTACATAAATCAAAACATTTATGAGCTTTTTTTCACGAGTCACTAAATCTAATATTTTTTTCTTGTATCAATTACCGGAAATGTCACTCAAAAAATTGTAGACCATTACAGTCTAGCATCAAATATTATATTCAAAAAGGTATGTTTCAATATATTCTTATTCATGAACTAACTTTGCTATTTTGAGCACATAATTTGCCGAGTATTTAATTTCAACAACCCAATAACAAAAAATTTCCTGTCGGTCAGCAGGAAAGTGAAGGTAGATTTCATTTCTCCCAGACGAAACAAAAACAAAAACTCAACCTCAACCTCAACTTATCATTTCTCTGTCTAATTTTACTAAAAAAATAATTTTGGTTTATTTTAAAAGACAGAAAAAATAAAAACAAACACACGTTTATTTTTTTTCTCCTTATTGAGTACCAAGAACCCGTAAAGTAGCTATATGCCTCATTTGATATTTCTAGATTCAACTGTCTACCTGCCGAGCTCTTTAACGATTCTTGCTTATACACGTCGCGATTTGCACATAGCTACGTGCCGCGTTTGGCAGCTTTAGATTCAACTGTCTATCTTGACTAACCTCTTGAATGATTCTAACATTATGCATGTCGCAATTTACAGATAACATGGCTGCCTATTACCATGTTAGAAAAATTAAACTACGTGTTCATTCTAGAAAACTGTTGGTAAAAAGGGGCTATTTCTAGTGTTATTTTTACAACGGATGACACATACTATGATACTGTATCTTCAGAATCTGCAAGAATGGCCTCCACATATTTTCTTATAGCATATTTTCTAATAAAGCTGTAACCCTCCCCCCCCTCTTCCTCATAAAATTGTGAACCTTGGGAGAAGCCATGAATGTCTTCATGCATTCTTGAAGAATAGTTACGAAATACAGATCTTTGTTGTGAATCTAAAAATTTACTGAATCTAATGTGTGATCCTTGGCGATGAATCCCTGACATGCTGTTTATAGTACCTGAAAATTAAGTTTGTGTTTTAGATGGGGGGGGGGGTTTCCCGCCCGAATAAAGTCTAAATTACAAAATCTTATACTGAATTCTACACTGGTGTGCAAAACTTAAGCAACAGGTATGTTTTTTGCTATAACTTCACGAGAAATCATCTAAGAGGCATGAAATTCAGAAATGAGATACAGCATTTTGTTCTGAAAGAATGACGAAAGCATAGTTGCGCAGAAATGAATACAATGCATACAGTATGGAATCAAACAAAAAAAGGCTTTATTGAACTCATAGTATCGTTACACATGATTGTCTGTCCAAAAGGAAGAACAGCAAGCAGATGTTCCTTAGTATGGGATATGCCCTCCCCTTACTGCAATGGTTACTTCGCACCGTCTCCCCGTACTCAGCAGCAGATTGTCCAACAGTTCTTGAAGTAAGAGTGCCCATTCCTCAATCAGCATCTGTTTAAGTTGTCGGGTGTTCCCAGGAGGATGTAATCGTGCCGCAAGGCGTCTCCCCAAAGCATCCCACACATGTTCTATCGGATTTAAATCAGGGGAGCACGCCGGCTAATCCATTCGAGTGACATCTTCACTTTCCAGGAGCTCCTCAACTCCATGAGTCCTGTGTGGCCGTGCATTGTCATCCATAAAAACGAAGTCTGATCCAGTGGCGACTCGGAACAGACGCACATGGGGAAGGATCACCTCCTCACAATAGCGATCTCCAGTTACAGAACCTCTGTCGAAAACGTGGAGCTCAGTCCGCCCGTTCATCATAATGCCTCGCCAGACAACAACTCCAGGACCACCGAAACGGTCTCTTTCCGTGATGTTACTGGGATGAAACCGTGTTCCGACCTCTCTCCAAATCAACTGGCCTTGGGAATCGCTTGCAACATCACGGAAAGAGACCGTTTCGGTGGTCCTGGAGATCCGTGCTAAGTGATGAACGTAAAATTCAAAGATAACTTGATTTACAATGTTTTAAAAGCAAGAACAGAAAGTAGAGACATAGTTAGGAATTTCAAATTTCCAAAGACAAACTTCAATGAAAAGGATTACATGGACATGATCTCATGGTTTGAAAATGACGTAATTGAGCACCCTTTTTTAAAACATATTTCCAATGATTCTCTCAAAGACTATATACTGAAGGAATCTGAATTTGAACCAAATAATATAGTGGACTCGGTTATCGACTTTTTCCGGCTTCCTTGTCACACGCAAGCTGTGGAAAGAGCTGCAAAACTGGTGACCGAATTGGCCCAAAATGTCTGTGGTTCAGTTGAGTGAGAAGGATACATAAGAGCAAAAATTGACTCACGTGTGAATATGTCAAAATTTAATACAATAAAAACAGTTTAATGTGACAATGAAGTAGAAGGAAAGATTTTGAACAGTAGCATTTGTAATCATTAAGGATACAAAAGTAAGAAACAAAATTTAACATTCAATATTTTTTTTATTATTTTATTTTGTAATTAAGATTTTTTTGAGTTGTAGTGCTTATATATATATATTTAAAACCATCTTTTGTAACATCACATCACACAAAAAATTCATAAAATTCTTTTTATCAAAGTTTATAATTTTTAAATTTTTTACAATTTTAAGTTCCTTGAGGCACCTCAAGATGTTATAATATTGCAACCATATTTAAAAAATTTTTTTGAACCTAAAAGGCACATTTTTCTCTCTGTTACAAAAGGGAAATCTAAAAAAATAAATTTAAATGCCCATTTTAAAATTTGTCGGTTTTTTCAAATTTCAAGCTCTTTGAGGCACCTCAAGATGTTGTAATATTGCAACCAAATGTTCAATTGTTCTTTATGAACCTAAAAGGCAAGTTTTCCCCACTATTTTCAATCTAAAAAATAAAAAAAAAATTAAGGCCGTTTTCGTCCCACCCTACTATTTAGTTATTGCATTTATATGCATGTGAAAGTACAGACCAACAGATGATTATACTTTTGATGGATTTCATTCCAAATTTGTAAGGTATTTAAATTTGGAAGTCAAAAAAGTATGTTCCAAATCTTATCCGTCTTGTTCTCTTCATTTTGTAGTTATCGCGTTGACTTATATATGATAAAAAGGTATTCTGTGAATATATTTCGTTCAAAATTTGATAGAAATCTAAAAAAATGTTGTTAAAGGCATATAACAAATTCCATCTGCCTAGCTCAAAGTATTTTTGAATTATCGTGTTCACAGACAAATAGACAAACATAATGCCATAAATGTGTTTTTCGAACTCGAAAAGGTCTAAACCGTGAACATTCGTCGAAACCTTGAATCTTTCGACGATTGCGATATTTTAACAATTCTTCGCATACAGGAAAGTAAAAATTAGTTCAACAAAACTCACAAAAAATTTCTAAACATTTTAATTCTCAAAATTCCATTGTTGGCAGGTTCATTTGTGAAATAACCAAATGAATACAAATTTTATTTAATTGTGTAGCAGTTGCATTACACTTATCTTCTCTTTTGGATACTAGATGGCGATACCTGATTAAGCCATCCCATATGTAATCCCATAATGCATTGCGATTGTAATGAGAATGAGATGGGATGCTGAACTGTGAAGCGCGCGCGAATGTCTTGTCTTTGTGTTTGTAATTGTTTAGTGTGTGAATGTGATTATTAAAGAAATGTTTCCAACAACATTCGTCCTGTTGCTTCCTGCACAGATCATAATAATCTACATACTACCACAATTGAAGATTAATGCAGTAAGACATCACTATCTAATAAGATATTTCTATAAATAATAGGAAAAGACTATACAGAATCATATCGTCTTTCGATGACAATATGGAATCAATGTTATAGGTTTATAATGAAATTTAGGTCAAGTGTCAAAAATTATGTAATATGATTATCTTACCGTTGTCACAAATTCTGTCATCGTGATGATATATGATACCGGGGACTACGCAGTTGCACTGCTCTATGGATTTATTATAAGCGCATTCTGCTACGCACATCTGAAAAATAAGCAGATTGTAAGAAGCAATATAACAAAAATGCATTCTGCAGACTCTCCTTTTTTTCTTTTTAAATGTAATTGGTGATTCAACTTAATCCTTCTATTCTGTATAAGAGGACGGTGGACTCTAACAAGACTTTATGTAGATTTTTTCCAAGAATTATGAGAATTTAGATGTATATAATTTGAATATTTAATTATTCCATAATTTTACGATAAATTTTATCTAAATATATTGAAAAAAAATTAAATTGCTTTTTTCTTAAATGTTTCATATAGATCTAATCTGAATTTTTTCTTTACATTTTGAACCGCTTAAAAACATATTCTAAGCATGATGACACATTCTGGTTTTTAAGCATAAAAACTCATTCTCATGATTTTTCGAATTTCATTTTGAACTGATTTCTGCTTTCAAAGAAATTTGGATTGCCATATATGGCAAAATGCGTTTATCAGGGATTTTTTTCTCAATAAAATGGATTACAAGATTTTCAGATGTTTATTATATAATAAATAACTATGAAATTTATTATAAATTATAACAAAAAATATATTTTTTTTATAAAATCCTTTTTTACAAAGTCATATATTTATAAATATACTATAATACAAAAAAAATATTGTTTTTAAATCAAGAATCTCGAACTGAGAAGAAAAATTGTAAAACCGTTATTCTCTGAAAAACAAGCGATAAAGAAATTAAACCACAGTTTATAAGAAAGAAAATTCCTATATATTGTTATGAAGCTTAGTATCATTCCCTTGCCGTATTTATCTTATGGTTGAAAGACTTACAGATAGTTCTTAGTGGAAGCCAAATCAATGACTCAAGAATTTAGCGACAAATGTGGAGATTCTAGAAAATGCAATACTTCATTCTGGATTAGGAACCGAGATCTAAAGATTCTTTTGAAGAATTCCAAGCGCCCTCATGCCCTGACGGAAATCTAACACAAGATGTTGAAACGAGTTAATCGCTCTCGCTTCAAAAAGCACAGTGGTGAGCTGTAAATATCAAGTACTTTTGCTAGTACTGTTACTATTATGTAAATTCGATTTTCTGTCTGAGTGTGGCATTAATTTCTACTACCAGATATTCTTTGTAAGCATTTTAACTATGTTCCTCTTAATAGTACTTCACTTATTCTGGAATGTTTGTGTAAAAAAGCTTCATTTCCCATTATCCAATGTACACTCACCGGATGATATCCAGCAAATTTTTTAATAAAGATTCGAATGTATCGTGAATGTATATAAAATTCTAATTCACTCAAAGTATTTCTGTCATTGTTCACAGGCTTTATATTTTTTACTGTCATCTGCAGAATTTTAATAAAAAATTAATTTCTATTTTTTTAAGAATATTTATGAAAACAAGGTTTTAACCCTTCAATACATTATGTAGCTGTGTTCATCATTTTTTCCCTCATCTTTCGGACAATTTTTTGGAGACGATGATTTAAAAGACTGCGAATGTATGTAACTTTAGCTTGGGTTTTGACAACTAATGCACTGGACTTCTTATGTTTCACTTACTTCCTGATTAAGAGGTCCTTTCCCCCCTCGCATCCTCCACTGGAATTTGTAGTCTTGGCACTGAGTTTCGTACGGGGAAGGAAGCAGTTTTTCTTCCACCTGTTGGAAAAAAAATTACTACTCAGTTATAACTGCAAGAAAAATTATTACACATTATTGCTCAAGAGTTTTCCACTATTCTATTTAAGATATATTTATGCTCAATTATAACTGCAAGAAAAATTATTACTGAAAATTTTTCTTGTTGTTGTCACTTATGGCACTTTACAAATCCGCTGACGAACTGTCAGCGATTTAAGCCGAGTGTGCAGTTGCTTCTGAGGGTAAAACTCTTGATCATCCGAGGGCAGAAGTCTGACTTTTATCTCATATGAAGATGACGCACACATTCGCTTTCACAACCCCTTTTTTACAAGGGGCGGGGGGCGTTTTTTCTCACACCTCACAGGTAGAACATAGGGTAGAGAACAACCATGCCTGAACCCGGACTCGAACCCTCGATGCCCAGATTACAGGAAGACGCGTTACCCTTAGGCCTGATCACTGGCTTAAAAAAACATCAATAATCTTTTTAAGAGGTATTTATGCTTAATTATTACTGCAAAAAATTAATACAAATCATTGCTAAAAAAACTTCCAATAATCTATTCAAGAGCTATTTATGCTCAATTATTACTGCAAGAAAAATTACTACAAATTATTGCTCAAAAGTTTTCCAATAATCTATTCAAGAAGTGTTTAACTATTTTTTTAACTATACAGTTTTATGATTTAAAGATAATTTTTGTATTTATAAGGAATCACAATGATTTAAATTTCTTGTTGCATAAGTCACTTGAATATTCTAAATAATTAATCTTTCTAAATACATGTCAACAATAGTTAAAGGGTTAAATATTTTAACAAAGAAGTACAAAACGGGGAAAAAATTGCATAATGAAACCTATTTAAAACGTCACTCATCAATACGTCGATTTGCCTTGGTCGTGATACATTATTTATTTTATTGATACAGATTCTTTTATAACGTTTGAGTATTCTGATATTGTATTATCTACTCTGAATATTCATAGTGATTCGATTGGGTATAAGTGACTGAGTAATCAAAGCTCACTAATTTTACTTGAGAAACAAAATTAAAATTTGTAGCCGCTCATGTAATATTACCATAACTGACTATGATGACGTCAAAGACAGCGCCCTCTGAAGTCTTGTGGCGCTTTGACTCAATTCAGACCAGGTGAAGGTACATACTATATGCTTTAATCCATGCTCTTATATATGTATCTTAATATTATTCCAAACTTTTGAATGTAAATGGTCTGTGTGTAGCGTAACCTGTGAACAAATAACTGTTACACTAATTTGGACTTTTAATGAGCTCCTCAACAACCTCACAAATTTAAGAATCAATCGCATTAAATTTTCTCTAAAAAAATCAAAGAATTTAATATACTAACAATAAGACAGAGCGTATATGTTAGTGTATATATGTGTATTAACGTTCTACAGGACGCACTGTTTGACTTACAGCTACCAAAATTTTATAGATATACTTTGAAGAGGAGAAATTATACTTTGTAGAGAGTTTTTGAAATTTTAATTAAGAAGCAATTAAGATGTTAACCTTTTTCAGCGTTAATCCTCGAAAATATTATTGCACAAAACTATGTTGTTAAGGCCGATGTGATTAATCCTTTATTGTTAATAACAATTATTAAAACTAATAACAAACTTATCGTTTAACAGCTGTAATAAATTAATTAATCATTTTAATCGGTTATTATTATAAATAATCATTAATAATATCATATGTTTATGCATCATTTTAAAATTTAAAAGTTTTCTTTGAGGAATTTAATCTAACTGTCATACAATTTTCTCCTGAATTTCGACAATGAAAAAAAAATATTTTTATATAATTTTTAAGAGTAGATTTCATTCTTAAAATAAAATTCCTACTGCTTTTATTGTTTCATAAATTATTTAATCATCTGATTTTCTTCCACTTTTGAAAGCTAAAGAAGAAAAGATTTCGTATATCATCCAAACATTTTAACCAGTTAACTGCGAAATTTATTTTTAAAAGTCCCTCACGGGATGCGCAAAATAAAAAGCAAACGATGATGTGTATAAATGTCGAAAGTTATACAAATGATTGCATAATAAATTTTAAGAAAAAATCATTAAAGCGAATAAGATTTCATTTTTATTAGATTAAAAACTTCATGCCGACCGCATCAAAATGAGGATTTGGATTGACGTGTATACACGCAGAACGTAATTAATTGGTTAAGAAGAAATCATTCAGCGTAATTACATATTTCTTGGATTTTGTCCTATACTCCCTGAACTTCTTGGATTGTATATTTTCATCCCAGATTCAAGTTTTAAAAAAAACAGACACTTTAATTTTGTGAAAAAATTGGTGACTGTATCGATGCTGTATATAAGTAAAGATTGTGGATTAAATGTAAGCAAATATACTTGCCATTTTTAGGTGTACTGTGTATAGATTTCCCGGCTTAATAACGAAGCCATCGTAGAAAGGATTCACAAGGCTGTTGGGCGAATGGATCGAGATGATGGCACCAACTTCTCGATCTGGCCTGAAATATTCCTCTGGTTGCATATCGAAAACTAAGTGAAATAAGGCCTCCTTTCCTGGATAAATTTAGTTCAATAAATCTGTTTCTTACTTCAGGAAGATAAAAAAAAGATTCAAGATTTGACATCAACTGTCTACCTTAAAGTAATTAACATTACTATCAGCTTTTGATGATCAGCTATTCGCCTTTTACCAGAAATTCAGTTTGTAAATTTAAATTTCTTATTTCAAGAAAATATTTTTTTAAAAAAATCCAAGATTTGACATCGGAGTACTACATTTAAATAATTCAAAGTAGAAATAATCAAAAATTTAAAAATGAAATGTAAATCAAAAGATATATGACCAGTTTCGCCTGAAATCTTTATGAATCAGACTTTACATTAAATCAGGGGCAGATTTTACATCAAAGAATGACCTCCAATGAGCTAAAAGTATCAAAAATGTGAGGATTCTGGAAAAAACATTAGCATAGACATAATAAAATAGTAGATTCAGTCTTTAAGAAAAGCAATAACAAAAGAAATAATTTAAAAAGTTAAATAAAACGCAATTCAATCAAGTATTGGAAATAAATTCTAAACTAGATACAAAAATCTAAATGTTAATCTTTAAGAAAAATTAAGCTATTGAATTAAATTAAATCAGTAAATTGTTCAAACTGAATTTGATTATCTTTTTGAATATTTCTTGTCTTTGGTTTGAGATACCTGGTTCGAATCCCTGCTGAAAGTTACCCTTGTTAAAATCGTCCGGTCACATTCATTATATATCTTTCGATTAGCGTGTCATTTCATTTCAATTTTTAATGTTTTTGATTATTTATAGTTTGGTTTGTTTCATTAGTGTTTTATATGTAGCAGTTTTGACGCACTCTAAACACAATGAATTTTCCTTATGAAATTCGGTTCCCTTACAAAAAAGAAAAGAAAAGCACTCTTTAAACAATTAAAATACTTAACATTATTACTAGTTTTTGACGATTAGCTGTTCTCTCATGACTAGAAATTATGTTTTTAAATTTAAACTTCCTGTTTCAGGAAAAAAAATTCAGTTTGATGTCAGGTTTCTCATTAAAAATAATTACTTTTTTTACAGCAGCATTAGGCATTGATTAAGGGATAGTCCTGTGCAGGCATTTAGGAAATGCAGCATTCCTAATGTGTTTTAGTATAAAGAAATATCACTAATTTATTTAAATACATCATCTGAATTCCTCAACAAATTAATAACATATTTTTTAGAGCTTCTAATAAACATAGAAGATGCAAAAATTAGTAATAACAAATAAATCTATGTACCTTTTTTCTTCGGCATGGAAGTTTACAAAAAGTGCCAATTTTTACCACTGCTTACAAATGATTTCGCTCATTTGTTGCATCTATGAATTGCGAAAGTTACACCTCTGTGAATCGAATGCATTGTTGCATTTCCTATCTTGAGCAGGAAAGGTGAATATTGGTGAATTGTTATATCAAACTGCAATATCAAAAATCCCAAATACCAGTGAATGAATACAATTGACATCAACAGTGTAGCTCATCATAGGAATTAATTAAAGGTAGCCTTTTCGATTACAAAATTCGACTCGATCTATCCAGTTAATTACGAGAACATGAATCCATCGACAGTTAAAGAACTTGTCTCTTCAATACAGAATCCTTGTTCTTTCATTTCTCCCAATGGAAGGGGTATCAGCGAATTTCGTTTAACATTCTCTAAACGGTATGTTGATTCCACCAAAATTATCAGTAAAAATTTTTGTATTTGATTCATGTCTATTAGCCCAAACTTCAAGATGATTTCTTCAAGGCTTGGACTGGGTACAGTCCTTCGTGTACAGCTAGGAAGAATTAACAAATAATTTTGTTTTAAACTCAGTTGCTGATATTTCGATATTAATTAAAGCTTTATTTTTCTTATTTTATTACCATTCCATCGTCAAGTGCAATATAAATACTTACTACGATGTAATAATAATTTTCCTTAAATATTTTAAACAATGCTGGTAAAACAAACCTCAAATATCATGGGTCAGGTGACTCGCTATCTACCAACCACAAATCGACTAAAATGCAAAGTTTACATAATTTTTTTTATATAATAGATAACATGATTGTATTTTAACTATTCTGAGATATGTTGTAAGAAGAGTGAAAATCGTTACACAAGGGACAATTATAGAACATTATGCACAAAAAACAATCATAGTCTTTCTTTTCATTTTTATAATTTTCTTTATAATTTCTATTTATTTCTTACTTTAAGTTTAAAAGTTGAATCAAATTAGGCTAATTAGCCCCTCATTAAAACGAAAAATATTTGGAGTTAATGGTTGAAAAGTTATTTTGAATCTCGAACTTGGACCATCTTTAACATGATTTGTTTTACCGCATTTAAATAAATACAAAAAAAAAATTGAAATTGGTTGAATGTGTGTGGACTAAAGTTTAATAACCTGAAGAGAACTAATTAAATAAAAACAAAGGAGCAGAAATATTTTCAGCAATGTTATGTAAATATGGTTTTCAAAAAATTTCAGAACCTGCGAGTGCTTTTTTTTCTTTTTAATGTATTTACTCATAATTATTTATTTATTTAAATGCGGCAATACAGTTATTATTAAATATTTATTTTGCAATAAATGCTAAATATACGATATCAATAAAGTCATTATCTGCAATCGCTTAAGTATGCAAAATTTTATTTTTTTACAGATGAGTGACATTTTTTTAAAGAATATTAACTTAGATGATAAAGAATCTAACTTCACTTTTCACTTTGCCGTGAACAATTTTTTAAAAAAAATTCTATTTTATTGTAATAATGTTATACGGTGAGAACAAATGATTTATTGTTTACTTGAAATGAGAATTACAATGATGTTGCCATTGCTTATCACTATTAACAACAAAATTGAATGAATAAAAGGTAATTTTGTAATGGTATAAAATGAAAGATGCATTAAGAATAGATATTTGAATAAGAGTCAGCAGGGCATAAGTGGAACCCGATTCAAAGAAAATATGGTCCAGTATTTTTATTGCTACGGCAGAAAAAGAAAAGATTATTCACTTCAAACCTTGAGGTAAAAAGTTGGAAATTATTAAGAATTCTTTTATCTAAGCAACCTCAATTTGAAAATTTCAAGAAAAATATAAAATCATTTTAGAAGAACAGGTAAAACAGTTAATCCAAGCAATAGAATATTTTCAATTATAGTAAAAATGAATGAGTGTGTGTGTTAGTGTTCTACAGGCCAGGTAGTTTGACGTATACCATCCAAACTCGGGACATATTTATTTTGGAAGATGGGAATGTTCACCTCAGAATTATTTCTTTTTGAAATTTCAATTGGAATGTTAATTAAGCAGAATTTTGACGTTTTACCGCAGTAATTTCCGAAATTATTGCACCGCAAAAATGATTTTTACATAATTTTAAAATTCAAAAAATTATCTCTTCAGTAATACCAAAGTTTTTAATGAATAAATATTTTTTATATTTAATAATCATTTCAATAAAATACGCTTTTAAGTGTATTTTCTTACCAGAATCGTAAGAGCTCACCAATATTAAAAGTATCATTAACAATAAGAAAAAAAAATCTGGAAGAAAATCAAAGTTATTAATAAAAGTCAATGCTAAAGTTTCTGATAATTTTTTTGTGTGTGTTTTACAATCCGAATTACTATCCTGTTCTTAACACAAATCATTATTGTCAAAGCAATACATTTATTTAAATCTGGGGACATTCTGTAATATATCAAAAAATATATTTAAAATTAGAAGAAAAATGCTAACTTTTAGTATTGTTTTAGATTCGAAATTAAGTTACATTGTTAAAGTGTGTTCATTTTTACGAATTTTAAAGGAACTGACAAACAATAAGGGAAATACGTAATAAAATGAATGGAGTGGTGTAAGGCTTCTAAGTATGAATAAAATATCCATTGAAATTTGAAACTTAAAAAAGGCTTTATTGAAGAAGCCATTAGGATCAAGTTACATAAAATATTTAATTTAAAATTTAGCTATCATTGGTTCCGGTGAGCCATTTGACTGCCAAGAGAGGTATTATGGACGATGAATGTGTGCGTGCTGGCGCTCTACAGGCCAGATCGTTTGGTCTACAATTACTAAGCATATATACTTTGGGGGATAGGAATATGCAATATGAAACTATTTTTTTTTTTGAAATTTTAATTAGAATTTGAATTAATTAAAAGGTAAGCAAAATTTTTGCGTTTTCCCACTATAAATTTCAAAAGTTTTTCTCTGCATAAATGACTTTTACATCATCTTAAAATTCAAAAATTTGTCTTTACAATAATATCATCTTTTTCTTTACAAAATAAATATTTTCTATTTTTAATCAATTTTTTTTTTACTAAATAAATAATTTTTTTTTGATTTTTAATATATATTTTTAAAAACGTATTTGAAGCATATTTTCCAACATTATATTTTGAAAAAAGTAAAAATAAAATTTAACCTGCACTAACACATTATTTTGTAAGAAAAAAAATTTGCTTTTATCAAGGTATTGATTGTGCTTACACTAACAAAATCTAATTAAAAGATAATTCTCACTTCAAACTAAATCTACATAAATGCCAGTTTAACGCATTTATGTATGAAATAAAATAATTATGGAAAGAATACTTTCTAGAAAAATAAATGCAACAAGAAAGTTTCTGTGACTCTAAAAATATCTACATTATTAATTGTAGAATTCTGCGTTCTTTAGGGCAAACATGGTTAAATCTGTTTAATATATCCACATTAATGGAGAACAATAGCTAATTTCTGAACCGTGAATAATAGGCATTTACATTTAGTAAGGAAAAAAATGGTTTAAATGAAGTAAATAATATTTTTTATGTAGTTTGAGTCAATAAATATTTTGTAGAATAACGAATTTTATATTTTTATGCTTAACCTCAGTCCTATGAGTCAAATTTGTAGAAATATTCTTGAGACATTAACAATTTAAATAAAATGAAACATCCTTTCTCTATAACTTAGTGAGTTATGAAAATGTAGCTAAATCTTCATTTATAATTTTCTGTTTTTTCACGCAAATCCAAATGTGAAATTTTCAGCTATTAAATGTATAAAAAGCTTATGATTATTATGTTCTTAAAAAAAGAATTATCTAAGAAAATCGCACGATTTTTGGATTTTTCATTAAATGTCTCGAAAAAGATAATCCAATCACCATCCAAATAGCTGATTGACAAAAAATTACGAAATTGTTGATTGTCCTAAAATAATGATATTCAGAATTTCAGAATTCTATCAGATTTAATCGCATAAGACAAATAAGGTTGTTTTTATTTTAATTTAAAAGTTGGAGAGTAAAGAATATTTCATTGAATATAATTCCTTATTACCAAAGGACGGTATAAAATAAATAACTTTATAATTTTTTCAGAAATGCGTTTATTGATTGAAATAAAGTATATAGTTTTTTATTTCAATTAAATCCTTTTGAAAATAAAACTAAAAATTGAATTTTATAATGAATCAGAGAAATTTTAATGAATAATTCCTGACGATATTGCATAAATTATAAAAATTATATTGTAGTACAAATAATAGGTCAATACGGAAAGATTTTTTCTTATTTTCATATTTTTTATAAAAAAGATTTAATAACTCATATTTTAACAAAATGTTTTTGCTTTAATTGAAGTTTAATCATCTCCACTTCAATTAAAAATTCAAATTTGATTGAAGTTAAACAATAACTTTACACCGAGTAATCACAATAAGTTTCTTTTTCACAGAATCGCATTCAAAAATTTGTAAAAGAAATATGGTTTTTATATGTCTGAATTTATGAATAATAAATTTTTGTAATAAACTTTTACTCTTTCAATGTTCCAAAAAATTTGCGAAATGTATAATAGTTTCCAAGATTTTTTTAATATATAATAGTTTTATGATTCATTTAAAAACGGAAACATCTTTTACATCGCTATAAATCTCGAAACGTATAAAAGTTTTTGGGAAGTGTATTGTTTAGTTTAGTTATATTAACGTCCCGTTGTAAAGCAACACTAGTGCTATTTTGGGACGGACCTCGTAATTTTGAACCGCGGTCAGATGACGAGGACGACACCTGAGCTGTCACACCCCTCTCCCCACAACACCACATCATCGGGAGGACGTTTGGCATGGGGAGGTTTTAACTTACAACAGGCCCCTGGACACGACAGTTCTTCGGTGGAATCGGGTCTCGATCCTGAAATCCTACGGCTCACAAGCCGAGACCTTACCACCAGACCACCGCGGCCCGGGAAGTGTATTGAAAGACTAATTGATTGAGCTAAAAAAAAGGTGTAAGGGAAATTTCGAAATTTTAATTAATTAACTATATTAATTAATCAATGTAACCGAATCTATTCCTTTGAGTGGTTTCAACCAACATCAGTTTCGTGAAGATGCAGGTATAAATATATGAGTTACAGAGATATCTTCGTTTTACTTTCTCGTACACGTTGTATAGGCAAAATATAAAAATCGTCAAAAAATTCAAACTCAAGATTTTGACAAATCTCCACGTTTTACATCTCCGTGAGTTTGAAAAACACATTTTTGAAAAATGTTCGTCTGTTTCTCTGTGACGAACGCTTTGAGCTAGACGGTTGAAATTTAGTATACAGTCTTTGCAACAAATTTGCAGATTTCTATCAAATTTTGTGTAAATTCTGTTTAAAGAAGTCCGTATGTCCGGCTGTTAGAATATAAATTTACAAGATAACTACAAAACGAAGAGAGCTAGATAAATAAAATTTGGTACACAGATTTAACATCTATAGTGTAAACACCTGTCAACCAAATCCAACAAGTGATTGACCGTCCTCGGGCTCTATTTTCAGAAATATGCAAGAGCAATAACTGAAAAATGCAATGACTTAAATATACCAAAATTGGTATGAGATTTTGTGACTACAAGTATAGTTTTTTTTGTCCAATTTTTGTTTTTATCGTTGGAGAAACGTGTCTGAAACACAAATTCGTTTTTCAGATACTATTAATGGCATGTCAAGGATTTATCGCCAAATATTTCGCTAAGGATGACATGGCAGATTCAGTAAATGTGCGAAATTCGCAAAAGTTAATATTTCATAGCTACTCTGCTTCAATGACATGTAAGGTGTTCTCCAGCATGGCAAGTTTATTATAGAGTATGCGAGAAAATTTAGGGAGACCACTCCCGCCGATTTTGTTAATGATTACGCATAACTTGATGTCATATAAAAATTACCATGCAATAAATAACTATGGCTGCATGCTTAATCTTATCAGCAGATTATCAAAACAAGAAACTGAAACCAACCATACAGCTAACACTGTAAGGTTGGTTACATTTTCAGTCTAACACTGTCGACGTACATTCAAAAAGAAAAGATAATTTCAAAATCTTATGCTTGTATCTAACAGCACGCACAGAGCCTTTGTTAAAACTTACAAATGCATATGTGCTCTTTCGAGACATTGCTTGCAGATATCATTAATACTATTTTGTCGTAACAGTCATTGGATGTTTCTTGGATGTTTGTCTATGGGTCGTGGGACGCTCGGAAAAACGTAGTGCGAGAGTCAGTGGTTCGGCTGAGTGTGAACAATTCAATGAATGAAGCGGTATCTCATTGATCCTTGATCCAATGTCGATGTTCTCTGCAATATGGTAAATAGGTTTTTTCCCCATCAGAAGAATTGAATGAAAAGCTCTTTGACAGTTATTAGTTATAGGAATGAAATCAATTTCATTTCCAAGAGCATACTTATCCTTGATTTTATTTTTATGGATAGCAATATTCTTTCATTTTTAGGATCATCTGGTAAACGAATTCCTGGAAAGAGAAGTTATTCGATTATAGATTGCTAACCCATTCTTTGGACCTCAATGTCATAGACCGTTTTGGCAAGGTAATGTAGTGCTTTCCTCTTTCCAAAACAATCCAGCACTTCTAAAGAGCACTGCTGTAACATCGGGAGTGATTATCATAAGGATTTATATATTGACTTTAATTTCCAAGATGAATCCACATTACGAATACTGTATAACTGTGTAAGAGAAACATGCATTCTACCAAATCAGTTTTTCGTTCCACTTATATAATTTACTTTACACATTCTTGCATTGGTGACCAAGTAGACACAATCATGCAGTCGGGCAATATTGTATTTCATTTTGTATTATATCTCCCTATACACACATCAAAAATTCATTGAAATCTGCCCAATACCTTCTCTTTTTAATTCGAATACCAGTATAAATAAAATACTAGATCGTCATTTGATTTGAAATTTTATGAATTAGCATCAAATGCAATGAATATGAAAGAAACGAAAAGTGTAGACAGTATAATATGAAAAATCCTTCTGTAGGTGCTTCTGAAAAGGATTTTAATGTAATTGTTTTTGCTTTCGGAGGATACAAAGCTAGTTTTTTGATCACTATTTAGAATTTTATTCAAGCAGCTAGTCTGTGGCAATGGTAAGGCATTCTCCGTCATAGGAAGAAACAAATGTAGTTAGATGTAATCAGATGTGCCGAGACTGAAATAAAAATGTTTTAGTTATTGATTTGAATTAAAATGAGTTACTGATTTTTGCAGATTTAGAGAGAAGAACGTATGACAATAGATTTCAACATTTTATATGCACTGCTGATGATGTTTATCATTTGCTTATACAACAGAAATATTTTCCCAAATTTGAAATAGCTTAATGATTTTCCGCTTTGCTTTAAAAATAGCTAAATACATTAGGGAACCTATGCGTTTTTAAGCTCTGAAGATATGAATAAGCAACCTCTCCAATAAAAGCAATACAAGACAATCCTAAACCAAACGAAAGTAGTCCAAACGCTCCCAAAAGGATACTTAGAGATAAGGGTTTTCCTTCTTTAATGACAATTCTTCTCTGATCAGAAGCAGCCAACCATGCCAAGAAATGATCGTCGTTTAAAAACTTTGAATACAATCCGGCATAATTGACACGAGTAATCAGCGTATTAATTCTTTCTTTGCGACAGTAGTCTTTTCTTATCGCAATTGCGAAATGGTGTTGTATTAAACTGTCTTCGGACAAAAAATTAGGTTTCCAATCTTCTGGTCCTGCTACCATTTGCAATTGCTGTCTGGAGGTAATTAATGCAGATTTTCTGCTGAGTTGACTATTTTGGATCAAAGGCTTAAAATTTGAATACCAACCATTAGAAACAATAATATGACCTAACTTCTCCAAATATTCCTTGTTGCTATCAAAAAAAGAGTCCAGAGCAGCCGATCCTTTGGGCGCATAACATTTATATTCGCCTTTTACCACAGCAGCTGAAAGTTCTTTGAAATTTATCACAGTTGGGATTTCTGAAGGTACTGACAAAATAGAAAGTAACACAGATGAATAACTGAACGCCCAAATTGTTGCAAATATCCACCAAAAATATATTAATATTTTATACTTCAGTGAATCATATTTTTTGAACTTTTTACTCTCACTTTGTTTTAATATAGACCCGAAGAGATTTATAAGCATATTAATATATGTGTCTTTCGTCTTGCATAGACATTTGATAAAAATTGGCGTTACCAAAAGTGTAAAAATTGTCAGAATCCATACAATGGAATCAAAAGCATAAATGAAGGCCATTGCTGTTGGAACTGCTTCAGATTTCGAGATGGCGAATGTCATATCGTCTGTAGAATAAGGTTTGCTGAAGTCAACTACTTTCATTCTTTCTTCATTTACACTGATTGAATTAAAAGCAATATCGGCCTCATTCTTTTGTATTTTGCCTATTAGGCCCGTCCAAGACCCATTTGGTAGAAGTCGTCCCCATTCACCATCTTCAGGAATGAGGAGTTTGAATTCCACTTTCATAGCTTTTAGAATAATGTCTAGAATTCTTCCTTGAGGACCCGAAAATTCTATGCTACCATCTTCGTTTTTATGTACTCTCATAACCCTTGTAAGCACAGTTGCGATCCTGATTTGAGAAGGGCAAGCCATATTATATATTTCAACTAATATATATCGTAACTATTTTTGGATATCTGAATCAAATCTTATAAGGAACAAGGTTAAAATTTTGTATTACAATCTTCCAAAATATTATTTTTATATTTAAATTTTTGTATTTTCTGCACTCAAACAGGCAATAAATGATGTTTTTTTCACTATTCGAACATACATTGACTTATAATTGAAATATACTTTCATTTCAATTGATAAAAAAGTTAAAGGAAAAAAATGAAAATAATATTTAAATATCAGCCCGAATGATTCTTCAGTTTCTTAGCATCATGAATAATTGCCTGCTTCTATTTCTAAAAATTTCGCGTTGCCACTTTCAAGTTTTGAAAATTTAACAAAAATTTCAGTGAGTACTATATATAATGTTCGTAAAAATGAATTTCACATCAGATTATAACCTATGAATAATCACATGAACACAAATGTGAAATATTTTTCAAAATCATCAAAATCTAATCATTCAGTGTTTCCAATGTAAATAGTTTACTCTACTATTTAGATATGCTCTATGTACGAACCAAACAGTTACTACTTTAAAAATCTATTTTTTTATATGAATGAAAAAGAATGTAAATAATAAAATAGGATAAGATTAAAATAATTTTATTAAAGCAGAATGTTTCTTGTTTATTCTGATAGTAACTCAAATATTTAGACCAAAATATTAATTAGTTTCTGTATATAAAGATATCACTTGAAATCAATATCATTTATTTATTTATTTATTATTATGAATGAGATTGAAATATCTGCTTTGCATGTCGTTAAAATGATACAGAGAATGGAATAAATTTGTTTTCTAGTTATCCTTTTATTTTAATTTCTCATGTTGTAGTAAGGCTCATTTGCTTTTCTTACTGAAATAATTTTCTTCTTTTTATCGTTTTGTCTAATGTCAGTAAAATATTAAAATAATTAAATTAAAAATCTGAAAAAAAATTGCCAAATTTTTAATAAATTTAATGTTTTATATGAATATATTTTACAAAATTGTATTTACTCTGAATGATATAGAAATGAATATAATTTTTTTAGAACTCATTATAAAAATTATTCTTACATACATTTGAAAAATATGAAATTATGTCAATGATGCATAGTAAAATTAGCCCTTTTGAAATTAATTTCTAAATCGTTTTTATAACCACATTGGCAACAAAGCATCCAATATGTGGGGGAAAGGGTACGGTATGTGTACATATTTTGGCCAACAGTTCTTTCTGATGTCTCCATGGAGACAAAGTATTAGTGAATCTTTTTTAAAGTCAAATATTATAAAGAGGCATAAAGGTATTATATTCACCTTTATTATTAATGGTTCTTGCAAGTTACACCTATCTGCGCTGCTTGAAATTTGCTTTTATAATAAGCTTTTAATATTTTAACAATTGATTATTCACTATTACATTGTTGAATTGATGCTGGCCAATTTTTAGTAAATAAATTTTTACAACGCAATTGCTAATCTATACTTATAATAAAGCTCAATGCGTGTGTGCGTGTGTGTGTATGTTGGCGCTCTACAGACCAGATCATTCAACCTACAGCTACCAAATTTGGCACGTGTATACCTTCGAGGCCGGGAATGTGCACCTGGGGGTTATTTTTTCGAATTTTTAACTAGAATTTTATTTATTTAAGAATTAAGCGAAATTTTGACGTGTTTCTGCTATAACTTCCGAAAATATTACCGCACAAAAAAGATTTTTACATGAAGTTAAAGATCAAAAATTTATCTTTTAAATGATACCAATATTTTAATCTTAAAATTAAATTTCGATTTTTAATGAATTTTTAAATAAATATTTTAACTATGTTTTTCAATAATTTTTTTCGTAAAAAATAAAAATTAAAATTAAGCACGTTTCGCATTCATGGGAAAAAATTAGCTTTTCTCAAAGTGTTGCCATCACATTGATTAAAGCTCCAATTGAAAATAAATTAAATCTTTTTGGAATTGAAATCTGCAAAAATATAATTTTCGGCACGTGTCTGTAGGAAATGAAACAAATATGAAATATTATTTTTTCTAAAAAATAAATTCAAGAAAAATTATTTTATGATCTTTTACACTCTCTATACAGGGTGTTTATTTAGTCCCGGACCCATTTTGATGTTTAATGACTCATAAAATAATGAAGGTATAAACAAACTTATGGCATTTATTGATGGAATAACTCATATATTTTCCTTTTCAAGTTTGAATATTTTTAATTTTGTAAATATCGTCTGCGCATGTGGTTAATTTCAGATAATTTCATTTTCCAGTCTAAATATCTGTACTTTTCTAAATATCGTCTGCTTATTAATTGCATTTTTCTCTCTTTCCTTTTTGGCAACTATTGAAATGTTATGTTTACTTTTGATGTGTTTGTTCTATGCAGTACTTATAATAAAGCTCAATGTGTGTGTGTGTGTGTTGGCGCTCTACAGGCCAGACCATTCAACCTACAGCTACCAAATTTGGCACGTGTATACCTTGGAGGTCGGGAATGTGCACCTGGGGGTTATTTTTTCGAATTTTTAATCAAAATTTTATTTAATTAAAAATTAAGCGAAATTTTGGAGTGTTTCTGCTCTAACTTCCGGCAATATTACCGCACAAAAAAGATTGTTACATGAAGTTAAAGATCAAAAATTTATCTTTTAAATGATACCAATGTTTTAACCTTAAAATTAAATTTCTATTTTTAATGAATTTTTAAATAAATATTTTAAATATATTTTTCAACAATTTTTTTCGTACAAAATAAAAATAAAATTTAAGCTGCTCGAGCACATTTCGCATTCATGGGAAAAAATTAGCTTTTTTCAAAGTGTTGCCATCACATTGATTAAAGCTCTAACTGAAAATAAATTAAATCTTTTTAGAAATAAAATCTGCCAAAATATAATTTTCAGCACGTGTCTGTTGGAAAGGAAACATATATGAAATATTATTTTTTCTGAAAATTAAATTCAAGAAAAATTATTTTATGATCTTTTACATTCTCTATATTATTAATCCAATAAATCAGTTATATTTTAAGGCACGTTTTGTTTAATATGAGCAGGATATCCATTCAAATCAGGGCCACACAGCTGATTTGTATACCTTTAGTAAGTCACAGGTCTGCTAAAATGGTCTAAATGGAAAATGATTATATTTTATGTAACTTGATTTCATAAATGCTCTAATAAATAACGAATTTTTGATTTTACATTAAGCTTCTGCTGTGGAAATTACGAATAACAAAATGTTCTTGAAACACTAATATTTTAAATCAAAAGAGTTAATTTCCAATCAACAAAATCAATCACTTAAGCTGACTGATTAATGAAAATTTGAATATCACTATTCAATAAAAAAAAAGGATTATTTTAGATTTTCCATCGATTGTTTCAAAGAAAATAAGCCAATCAGCGCGCAGGTGTCTCAAGATTAATTGGACTAAGATTATGAAAATGTTGAGTTTTTCTAAATTTTTAACATTCAAAACTTCATAAAAAAGTCTTAGTTGATCGTGGAAAATAGAAACATTCATTCATTTATTTAAAATTTGGTGTGTCCAGAATATTTCTCACAATATGATACCTTACTGCATTAAATTTAGACTTCATAATTTTTAGGCCGGATTATTTCAATCCTCTTGAAAGCAAAACTAAAAACTGAATTTTATGCTGAATCTGAGAAATTTTTGTTGAATTATTCTTTGAGATATTACATAAATTATGAAAAATATTTTGTAGTTCACATAAGACTTATATACCGAGCGATTCTGTTTGCAATGCTCATGTTCAATAATAATAATAATTAATAAATAACAATAAAGATGATAGATAAGATAAAACGCCTGGTTTTATTAAAAAATATCTTTATATTAATTGCAATTTCATCATTTCCATTTTAAATTAAAGTTGAAGTTTTACCGGAAATGACAACAGATTAGCGAAATATATATAGTAAATTGAACGAAATGATCTAAACTACAGTATAAGTTTGGTATGACTATCAAAATTTGAAGATTAAAAATGTTTGGTTTGAGAATCTATTAAGTGACTTGTTACTTAAAATATTTAATTGAAAATTGTAGTGAGCGGTAATACTGGCGAACCGGCTGTTAGCCAAAGGCGGCTAGTTTATAATAAGTTATAATTAAACATTTGAGAAATAGAAGACCAAAAATAATGTGTCTGGAGTCATGAAAGAAAATTATAACAATAAGCCAAATAAAATTAATTATAATCAGTAACGAATTAATCTGAATCTATGCTGACATTAGTCGGTTAATAAAGCGAGATTTTTTATAGTTCTCAACTGTTTAGAAATGCATATTATAATCAATTAATGGCAATACGATTGATACTGGTGAAATTATTGGTTCACTCAATGGTGATATTAATTTTTCAATGTAGTAATGATTGATTTGGCATTGATTCTATTGGTTTATTTGCGTTTGAATATTTAAATAAGATTCCGTTTGGCCTTTAAAGTTAACTCAGATAGAATAATGGATCAATTACTTCTTTTTAAAGTTATGAAGCCACATTCTTATCCACAACTTATTTCACAAATAAAAGCAATAACAGATAGTCCCAATCCAATCAAAAAGAATCCAAATGCCCCCTTAAAAATATTTAGAGATAGGGGCTTCCCTTCTTGAATGACAATTCTCCTCTGATCAGAAGCAGCTAACAATGACAAGAAATTATTGTCGCTGATAATCTTCAGATGCAACCCAGCATAATTGTAACGATCAATCAGCGTATTGATTATTTCTTTTCGACAGTAGCCTTTCTTCATTGCAACTGCAGCTTGGTACTGCAATATACTGTCTTCGGACACATAGTGATGTTTCCAATCTTCTGGTCCTGCCACCATTCGCAACTCATTTTTGGAGCCTACTAAAGCAGATTTTTTGCCTATTTGTCGATTTTGGGTTACAGATTGATTATTTACGTACCAACCGTTCAAAAGAACAGCCTTCCCCAGATTTCGCAAATATTCCTTGTCGCTGTAGAGAAAAGCGTCAAGAGTGGCCGATCCTTTGGGCACATAACATTTATATCTCCCCTTTTCCACAGCAGTTGAAAGTTCTTTGAGGTTTCTCACAGTAACGATTTCTGAAGGTACTGATAAAATCGAAAACAACACAGCTGAATAACTGAGTGACCAAACAGCTGCAAATATCCACCAAAAGTACATTATTATCCTATACTTCAGTGAATAGTTTTTCTTAATGTTCTCCCTTTCTCCTTGACCTAATATAGATCCGAAGAGATTTATAAAGATATCAATATATGTGTCTTTCGTCTTACATAGACATTTGATAAAAATCGGCATTACCAAAAGTGTAATAATTGTCAGAATCCATATCGTTGAATCAAAAGGATGAATCAAGGCCATTGCTGTTGGAACTGCTTCAGGTTTCGTGAGAGCAAATGCCATCTCATCTGTAGAATACGGTTTGCTGAAGTCAACTACGCTAGCTCTTTGTTCATTTATAATGATCTCATTGAAGGCAATATCGGCCTCATCCTTTTGAACTTTGCCTATCATACCTGTCCAAGTCCCATTTGGTAGACGTCGTCCCCATTCTCCATCCTCAGCTATGACAATTTTATATTCAACTTTCAATGCTTTCAGAATAATTTCTAGAACCTTGGCTTGAAATCCTGAAAATTCTATGCTATCATCTTCATTTTTATGCATTCTCATATTTCTTGAAGGTACAGTTGCAACTCTGATTTCTGTTGGGCAAAACATTTTATCCATTTCATTAAAAAATTGTATCGAATTTTTATAGTCGAATCACATTTTATATGATCTAATCAATTTATGTGATGTTAAATCTGTGCATTATGAATTTTCAAAATATTATTTGTATACTTTCTTTTTCCCTGAAATAGACATACAATGATTGTTATTCCAAACTTCAATATGCAATGACTATTATTCGAAACTTGAACATACAATGACTGTTATTCGAAACTTGAATATGCAATGAGTATTATTCGAAACTTGAACATACAATGACTGTTATTCGAAACTTGAATATACAATGACTGTTATTCGAAATTTGAACATATAATGACAGTTATTCGAAACTTGAACATATAATGACTAATAATTTGAATATGATTGATTGCTATAGTTAATGTTGCTGTAGTAATGTTGATGTGATGCTTGCTGTAGTTAAAATCATACAAAATGAATTCCATTTCATATTATAACACACGAATGATTACGTGAACAGATATGTGGATTCTTTCAAAATCAGTTAAATCTATCTCATCAGTTAAAATATTACGATTCAGGCTTTTCAGGACAAACATTTCATCCTATCATTTAGATATGCTCATTGTATAATTCAAGAAGTTATACAAAAGAATTTAAAGATAAGCTTAATGCTGAGCAAAGCCTTTGCTTTACATAGAATTTTACAGGTTCTCTCATGACTCTTCAAGCATTTTTGAAGTTATTATTCTATGTATTTATTTTTACATTTTGACATCTCATCTGAATAAAAAATAATGTCAATATAAATAAAAGATACGGCTGAAATGATTTTATTAAAACTCAAAATATTCTCATTTATTCTGAGAGTTACTTAAATATATAGATGAAAAAATAAATTACATTCTGTATATAATGATATTGTTTCAAATCTAATATTATCTCCTTTTTTTTCCCTTTATTTTTAAATGAAGTTGAAATACTTGTTTTGCATGTTGCGAGTAATAAATCGGAAAGAAGATAGTTAATTTTTCAATTATCCTTTTACATTATCTATTGCTTTTATAGGGCTCATTTACTTTTCTTATTCACATATTTTTATTCTTTTATTTAACTAATTTGATGGCAACCAAATATCAAAGAAATTAGATTAAAAACCTGAAAAAGACCCAAATTTTTAATAAATTTTAATACTTCTTATGATTATATTCTTCAAAAATGTACTTAATTTTGACAAAATACAAATTAGTCTAATTTTCATTTATAAACTTCAGAGAATTACCATTTTGAATGCATTTTATAGCTTACAAAATCATATCAATTATGCATACTAAAATTAGCCATTTCCAAATGAATTTCGAAATTGTTCTTATAACTACATTGGCAACAAAACTTACAATCTTTTGGGGGGGGAGGGACAAAGTATGTGTGCATATTTCTGGCTCCAGCTTTTAGTCGGATCGCCATGAAGATAAAACAAGAATGTGAGACAAGCGATTTTCAAAGTCAAATATGATGGAAAGATGAAACATTTTTTAAGATAAGAGCAAGTGCTGGGCGCATATTTAGGGTTTTTACTGGGGTCGACATGAAGATAAAAAAAAAAAGAATGTGCTCAATCGATTTTCAAAGTCAAATAGGGTGGAAAGATGAAACAATTATTAAGATAGGAGCAAGAGGTGGGTGCAGATTTCTGGTTTCAGTTTTTTAATACATGAATAAAACATGAATGTGTTTATGGAGTTTTCAAAGTCAAATCTGGTGGAAAGATGAAACAATTATTAAGATCATAGACAGGAGTTAGCAGCAAAGCACTTAGTGATTATTCCTGGCATCATTTCTTAAATTTTGCCTTTTTAATTAATTTTTACTATTTTAATAATTTTTATTAACAATTAGAATATTGGCTAATATTAGTGAATTTTTAATAAAAAAATTGCTATTTTATAATTAATTTCAATTAAAATTTAATTTTGAAATAATTTTTATCAATTTCTTTACCTCTATTCTTAACAGAAGTTTTTTTGGTGGATTTTAATTTGGCGGATTCAGCGACTACTTATTATTACAATAATAACTAAAGTTTGCAAGTTGAATAAATATAGCTGGTGAATCATTATGTACAGGTAAATAGTAATAAAGGTAATCATGAATATAAATCCTGATGTACAAGATTACCTAAATTAAACACGTTTTATTTAGGTACATCCAGAATCTTCTGGCCGAATTACAACTTTATTTTGTACTCGTATTTTCCAGAGTATAAGGTTTCTATTTCTGAAGAGTAAAAATAACATTTTGATCAATACAAGAAAAATGATGCTGTTGTGGAAAAAAATATTTATTTTTGTGAAATAACTCTTCTATTATAAAAAATGAGAAGATGTTAAAATCTAATTATGTTATTTTTTATTATTTAAATATCACTTGTAAATTATCTATATTGCAGTATCAATATTCAAGTCGCCGTTCCTCGATGTGCAAACACACGCAGGGAAACGAATATTTGTGAGTTATCATGTTCACGAAGCGGATAGACATGATGCCAAAAATGTGCTTTTCGAACTCAGGGAAGCTTGAAGCAAAAAGATTCTTAAAAATTTCGATTTCCAGTTTTTTTTTTTTTTTTTTGGCAATTACAATACTTTCCTTTACATTTAGTATACTAGGAAGTAAAAAAGGATGGAAATCATTAAAGATACGACAAGACGAAAGTGACTGCAAAATGGTTTGATATAAATATGTGTCAATGCTAAGGTTATTCTTTAATAAATGGTCATATTTTTCTTAATAATACATCTTGATATTTAAGGCTTCATCACCAAAATATATTGCGATAGATGTTTAAGCTGTGATATTTTAATAGTTTTATATATACTATTTTCTTGTGCGCATCAACAACTAATTGAAATTAATCTCTTGAGAAACAAAATAGCTACATGTAGGAAACAATTGTTCAGGTAGTATAACATCTAAACACATTATCACTAAAGGGATATTTGATTACAGTGCTTATTTAAACTTATGCTTATTTAAAGTACATTAAGTGAAACCGTTTAGCTAAATATTAACTAAATTCGCAAAAAAAAAAAAAATGCAATTGTTCAGCAATAAGTTGCTTATAAATTCTCCAATACAGAACATCTTTAATACATTTTATAAAAATATTAATAAAGTTACAAAAAGAAAGCAAAGAATATCAAAAAATAAATCTTCATTCCTTAATCCATACTTATAATAATGATCAATATCTGTGCATGTGTGTGTGTTGGCGCTCTACAGGCCAGATCGTTTGATCTACAACTACCAGATTTGGCATATGCATACCTTGGAGATCGAAAATGTGCACCTTGGTACGATTTTTTAAAATTTTTGATTAGAATTTTAATTAATTGAAAACTACTCGTAATTTCAGTGTTTTTCCGCTATAACTCTCGAAAATATTACAGCACAGAATTTATTTTTATATCAAATTAAAGTTTAAGAAAATTATCTTTTTAATGATACCAATGTTTTAAACAAGAAATTAAATTTCCATTATTAAGGAATTTTTAAAAAACTAATTTAATCATATTTTTCAACAATTTATTTCGCGCAAAATAAAAATAAAATTTTACCTGCGCGAGCACATTAAGCATGCCTGTGAAAAAAATAGCTTTTATCAATATGTTGCCATAATATTGACAAAAGCTCAAATTAAAAAAATAAGTTAACTATCTTTACAAATTCAACATATAAAAGTGTAATTTTTAGCACGTGTCTATATGAAATGAAATAAATAGGAAATATGATTTTTCTAAAATGTAAATGCAAAGAAATGTTTTCTATTACTTTTACAATATATATATTATTAATTCAATAAATAACCTTTATTTAAGGCAAACTTGGTTTAATATATATCCTTTTAATTCAAGGTCCAACGACTAATTTGTAAATTTTTAATAATAGAAATAAATGTATTAAAATGATCTAAATGAAATAAATGATTATATTTTATGTAACTTGAATTAATAAAGGCTCTAATAATTTATGAATGTTTAGCTTTTATCTAGATCATCTGCTCTGTCAATCATAGTTAATAAAATATTCTTGAGACATTAATATTTTAAATAAAAAGATTTGTATTCCAATGAAATAAATCAGTCATTAAAACTGACTGATTTATGAAAAATTGAATATCATTATTCAATAAAAACGGGCGATTTTAGACCACTTCATAGACAGTCTCAAAGATAATACCCCAATATGCTCACCCATGGTTGCTCAAGACTAGTTGGCCTAAGATTGTGAAAATGTTAATTGTTCTAAACTATTCTATTCAAAACTTCATAAATCAATCATATTTGACAGCAAAAGATAGAAATGTCTATTTATTTATTTAAAAGTTGGAATGCCAGGAACATTTCGAGTAATATGTTTCCTTAGGGCGGAAGGACAGTATAAAATTTAGACTTCATAATTTTTGAAGTATATTTATAGACCAAAACAAAATAAAATATTTTTATTCATATCCTTTAAATCATATTGAAAGTAAAACTAAAAACTGAATTCGATGATAAATCTGAAAATTTTTGTTGAATATTTCTTGAGATATTACATAAATTAAGAAAATTATTCCATGGTGCATATGATATTTAATTACTGAACGACTCGGTTTTCAATACTCATATTTAAAAAAAAAATCTTTGGTTTCAATAAAAAAATATTTTTTATATTAATTGTAGGTTAATCACTTTCGTGTTGGCGGAAAATTAGAGAAATACATAGTACATTATTATTATATAGTATTGTTCATTATAGAATGAGTGAATTATATGAGTATCAAAATTTGAAACTTTAAAATATTTTGTTAAAATAGCTCATAAAAAAGTTACATAAAATATTTAATTGAAAATATGAACGAGCATTAAGATTGACGGCCCGACTGGTAGCCAAAGACTGCTAGTTATTAATAATTAGAACAAGAGATAAATTACACGAAAAAAAATATACGTCATTCAAAAAATTATTTTTTTCAATTTTCAGATATGCAAGCATGTTTCATTTCCTAGGATAATATATTCCAGTGTTGCTGGGGAAATATATTTAAATTAATAATTTAATTTAATTTCAATTAATTGGATTTCTAATTAAGATTTCGGAAAAATAAATTGCAGGTATATATAATCCTCCGTCTATGAAGTATATGACGGTTATATTTGGAGTACCAGGTGATTCTTTTTGTTATGTAGAAGGACTTAGCACTAAGACTGAACGCTGACTGAATTTCATTATCCCGATATATCATGCAAGAAAAATCGGTAATTCTTGATATATTGCGATTTCATTATTTATTACAAAAATATATTATAAATAACATCTATTTACATATATACTGGCTTATAACTTCCCCAAAAAAGAAGAATTTTGAGTAATTTTGCTTATTTTCATTTATATGATAAAAATATTCTCATTTTATAATTTCTATTCCTCATCTCATAATGATATTAAAATCACCTCAATAGAGAGTGCTGCAATAGCATTTTGTTTTAACGATGTCTGCATTTCATAATATATCATAATATTCTACTTTATTAATAATGGAGTAATTTTAAAATGTTATCTTCTTTAATGGCACTTTAGAAAATTTCATTCCCTTCTATCCTTCCCGTGCACGCGAAACATTTTTGCCATTCATTCGTTAAATTGAATAGTTTCCATGGCTCGCGAATTCGAAATGTAAAATCTAATATCATAAAAAAATTAATTCAGCATATGAATAACATAATTTTTTATTTAAAAACTATTAGCGGGAGACTTAATTTAAATATGTAACTAGGATTTTAAATCAGTTTGTAGATAAAATGATCACAACTAAAGAAGCTTAAATATAATTTAAAATTTTAGGAATCAAAAAGAAATAAAAGTAATGATTCCTGAATGTGTATGAATAAAAAGTATAATAGAGTGGAAGTGAATTTATGAAAGAAAAGTTCAATATGTTAAAAGTTTTAGATAAGTCTTTCCAATTCTGAGCCAATAAGAATATATAAATAAATAAAAAATATTCCTATATACATCATTCATATAATTCATCGAAAACAAATAAAATCGAAACATAACACTTATGTTATTGAATATTAATACCACTTCCAGTTATTCCATCAATATCTAGGTATATTGTAAAAACCGAATTATAAAATTGTAAATTAGAATAAAAAGAGTTATATAGAAGACAATTATAGTTTCAAAAACTTCAACTAAACAATTCTTTTTATTATTAAGATAGAATAAAATATTGTAAAATTCCGTATATATTTAATCGGGACAAAAAGACTTTAAAACAAAAATATCTTAAAATATGATAATAAAAATATCTTGGGAAAAAAAATAAATGGGGAGCATTTTTTTAGACAATTTAAAAGATTGAATATTTGAAAAGAAAAAGCATTTTTTAATTGTGAAAAAATGTAAGAGACATGCAAAATATTATTCAGTCGTTTAGTTTGAAATGAATCCAAGAAAAAGCATTTATCATTCTACAATTACGTATTCTATACTTATAGCCATTGAATTGTCACGTCTGGAAAATTATTGCTTGAAAAGAAAATTTTTTAATTTGACGAGTATAACGAAATTTTAAGTTTAACGGGACAAAATTCGAGAAAGAGTAAGCTTTAGTAAGCCTTCCAGAATTTCCTGTTTTCGGAAATTAATAACAAAAAAATCTGAAGTCATCCTTGATGATATTAAAACGTAGAATCAACACTTATGCTAGCATGTATTGGCGGTAATGTAAATTCAAAATTAATTTTGTGACAAAGTAATCGTTTTATAGTTACATTATCATATTATTATTCTGAATCATGATAGTTGCCCTTTTTTCTTTACTATGTCTATGAATTATTACTAAATTCTATAGAGTCTTATTCACATTACGGTAGCTTGTAAACGCTAGTTGGAAGTCTTGGTTCAGTTTTGGAAGGATTTTTTCAATTTTATTAAACTAACAAACTTTGCATTCTTTTGTAAGACGTATTATTGCTTGAAAGCTTTAACAACGAATTTTCATTGATGAAGTATTTGTTACTATTGTTATACTAATCACATCTTTCATGAAGTGAACTAGTTTCATGCATGAATTTCTTGGGCAACCAAAATTATATATTAAGGCGTAGTTAAGTTTACTTTTGAGAATCAAACCTAAATATAATAATTATGCAAGTAATAATAGGCCATAGTAGCGCCCTCAAGGGCATCATCTATTATATGGAAATTAAACGAAGCGTACTCATGAAATATAAGAAAGTTAAATAACATATAATCATATTATGCCTGAATTAAAAAAACATAAGAAAAGCCCATAATCATTTATGGTATGAAAGTTAAAGGACTCACTTTTAGAAACCGGTAATGTATGCTGACGTAAAGCGTTACTGCCGATAGTTGAAAACAGGGTGTAACAATTTCTATAACCACTGTTTCCGTCAGATAACATCATATGAATGGTATGATTTGTGCTACACGTGAAAAAAAAATCACATTAAAAATTGCACAGTAAAATTTAAACAAAATAAATCATTTATAGCGTTCTTAAACATATGCAAAACAATCAGTTTCAAAATTGTGAAAAAATCATTAAACGCTTCAAGTTATATAATTCAAATCATTTAGATTTATATGTATTCTTTATTTATAGTTTTGCATTCTCATTCTACTAAATTCTTTTCTTTTTCCGAAAGAATCAATTTAGACTATTCCATCGCATAATTTTTAGAATTTTACGACTCTTTTAGAAAGTTTTTATACAGACTTTGTTTATACAGATATACAGATGTTTTTTTCATACAGATGTTATTTTTTTAATAATAAATTGCAAATTTTAAGTTTTTAGTATTTTGAGACAATTCCGTACCCTGTTCTTTAACGCATGCCAATTTCTTTGCAACCCTCTGAAGTTTGCTACATTTAGATTAACTACGCAAATCCTGCTTTGCTATTGTGAGAACAATGCGTTCTGGTACCGTTATTGTCAAATACAATTATAGTTTTATTTATTTGCTTTTAATTTATATCAGAACTGAATAAAGTATTTTTGGCTTTGAGAAAAAATCTTTTTCTTGATTTTTGTAAAGTATTTTCAAGACGAATGAAACTAACGAAGAAAATCATGAAAGGAGATATGAATTTCAAGATTATATAAAGTTTATCCTAAAAACAAACTATTTAATTTTACCTATATAAAGCATTTTGTGTGAAACTTTGGCAGAATTATAAAAAGGCCAATTTGCTTAATTAGTAAAAGTTATAAACTGATTTTATTTTGATGCCTTTATCTTCATCAATATAAAATGCAATTCTCGGCCCTGAGAATGACCATTGGTTTAATGGCGATGTTAGGAAGACAAATGAACAGATAAATAAAATTATCCAAGAAAATTACTAAATTGGAAGAGAAAAATGTAAAGCTGATTTTTAAATTGTTAAAATGCTCGCAGATACATAAATAATCAATACTCTGATGTCTCTTACAATTTTCTCGAGCAAGTAAGAGATATTAAAAAAATTAATATGGCCATAGGTCAAAACATAAATAACATACTGAGTTATTTCATTAGAGTTATATGAATGCTCACAAAACTTCTCTATAAACACAATTGCAGACCTCTTTTATAGGAGGGACCACTATAACACTTTTAATTGTTCTGGCACAAGACAAACGAACATAAGGTTGGTGAGGTGTGGAAATAGGCTTTCGGTGTATAAAAGCTCTTTCATCGGTTCGGGACAGCTCGATAATGCCGAATGTGCGTCGTGACAATATTTTGTTTGCTTATTAAAAGTATTTTCTTCCTTCCCCCCCTCCAAAAGTAGGCCTAATGAAACTTATAAATTTCGGTTATTCTTGCAATAAAATTCTCTTAAATAATAATAAAAAAAACCCTTTATTATAAATTAATTATTAAGATAAGAATAAATATACTTTTAATATAAATTATAGATTGGTCTTTAAAATAAAAATATTTTAAAATATTTAATTATTTCTAAATCTGTACCTGCAAGGGACAAGCCAATTCGTTTGGTCACTGATTCGTTGGCAATACACTAAAGTCTCGTTGCCCAGATGACCATATTCTTTTAAATAAACTTCAGTGACATCGTCCTCTGCTTGTAGAGCTTCACCTTTCGGAAACTAAAATATTTCGAAATTTACGACATGTGTATGGTAAAATGTACTCTATATTATACAGTTTCTGAAAACTATAAGGAAACGTTACCTCTAAATTGTTTGAACTTTCTAAGCTACAAAAATCGGGAAAATGCCTGCAAAAATCATTCCTGTTGCTCGGTGAGCTGCATCTATCAGGAAAGCGTTTACAAAATTCCATTCTTTTTATCCTGAAATTACGCATTTTACATAAATAATAAATTTTAAATAATATGCAGTATACAAAATGCATGATATAAACAAAAAGACATTCGTAAAATAATTCCTCAAATGATTCATTTCCTTAAACATGAATCAGGTGCAGAGTAAATAAAATACTCGATTTTGAAGTCAAAAATATTTTAAACGCAAAGTACATTTCTTTCCGAAGAATTATTTCTTGAATTCTAAATTGAAATTTTTTTAAGTTTTATCAATTATTAATAGATTTTTTAACACTAAATATACACAAAAAACACAAAAGTTTATTTGTTTATAATTTATTTCCTCACATTCTTCTATATTATACACCGGGTTTAATAATAAAGTTCACAAAGTTTCCCGAATATAATTATTTTCAATATCTTATTGACAAGTAAGCACGAACATTAAAGAAAACATATCGCGACAAGAATACAGATGAAGATGCATAAGAATTTCTGACGAAAGTATAAAGTTACAATTAAATGTCAGTAACACGGCAGACGATTCTTTTCTCCCACTTCGTCAGAAATATTTTTATTTTATGTAAATTCAAAAGTTCGCTTATCTTTTTTCAACGATGCGAGAGGTTTTTCAGTGATATAGAAAAAGAGCAAAAAGTTTTTCTCCTACAGCATTTTGTTTTAAAATTTAAAAAAAAATTCATTTTATATTATTTAAGATGTTTTGAAAATATTTAAAACTTCAATAAATAGAAATGAAATAAATATATGGATTAATTAATACATGAGTATACTAACCCATTCAGATTGCAGTAAGTTATAGCTGGTGATTCAATAACTTCAGGATATTCAACGTCAATATCCAAAACCGTTGGATAGTTCCAAAAGATTTTTAAAAACTCAGTCGTTTGGTACACGAAACCTATGAGGGAGCAAATTAACACCACTGATTTGAAAACTTTTCTAGTTATACTGCGAGCCAGAATAATCTGTGGAATTCCGGTGATTAAAGAATCTTGGAATACTTCCCTCATGTATTGGGCTGTTGAAAGCGTTCGTTTAGACATTTTTGACTTCTAGAAGAGATGGTGAAACCTAAGAAAAATACAAATAAATTTGATGAAAAAAATAATATGAAAAAGTACAACAAACAAAAGCCAAAATGATACAAAAAAATTTATTTTACTGAGTTTTTTTTTTTAATTAGGAAGTACTGGTCTTCATTACTGATCTGTTTTTTAGCATTCTATTTATTTCATTTTCTATTTAATTTCAATTAAATAATTTCAATTGAATCGCCAAACGATGTTTTAAACACTAACACAATGCAAAAGCAAAATATGACGACAGGCAACAAATGAATTTATTCAAAATTATTTGGAATCCTAAAGATATTTGTAGTTTAGTTTTTCTTTGTGCGTTTGCAATTACGTTCTTATAAAAAAATTCTTTTAAAAACAATTTATATTAGGTGATATTCAAAATCGTATGTAGTGATATAGAAAAAATATGCCATCGTTTAATTTCAAATCCGATTACAATTTCATAAATTTTTCACCAAATCTATAAAGTGTCAAAAAAAATGGCAGCAACTGAGCTTTAATTTCCTTCAATTTTTTCAGAGGATTTCATAATATTTTTTTAAGAATACTCTATTCCTAAACATCTTAGTTTGACAATGTTTTGGGTTTGATAAGTTTATTTTTCTTTTATTTTTAAAAAAGTATGATTAATATGCATCAGCAGTTGCCTATATATATAAAAAATGCATTTAATATGGTCGCAACACACAGTTACAAGGCAATGAGAATTATTGTTAGAAAACATTTTTAAAAATATTTTAAGAATTTGTTTAAATACGAGAAAAACTGCAGAAAAATAAAATTTATTTTACAAAAAAAGTCTTTTTAAAATTTTAAGGTAGTACTTAAATAGTTTTTATGCAATAATAAGTTACGAGGTTATTGATGAAAACTATTGGAATTTTGATTAATTTTTAATTAAAACTAGAATTAAGATTTTTGTGAAACCTATCGTAGCAAGCTTCTATTGTAAAAGAAATATTCACGAGTAAGCAATTGGTAGTTCCTAAATTAATAGTGTATTCTATACAGCGTTTTGAAAAAAAAAATTCAGCACACATAGTGCGTAATACAATTTACAAACAATATGTGCGTCTACTACAAACATCGTCATGTTAAAATTTGTTGGATGTATTGAAATTTACATGTTTTCATTGGAATACACAAATTCTCATTTTATTGCATCCTTTTATTTATTAAATAACGAAAATATCGTCAAAACTAATTATTCAAAATTAATTTTAATAAAAGAAGCATTTGATCATACATAATGCCTGGTGCAATTTACAAGTAATGTGTGAGTCTACAAACATCATCATGTTAAATTTTGTTGAATATATTGAAATCTACATGTTATACATTGGAATGCACACTTTCTTATTTCATTGCATTCTTTTTATATTAAATAACGAAAATGTCGTCGAAACTAATTATCTAAAATTAATTTTAATAAAAGAAGCATTTAATTTTAGCATGCATATAAAATTTATTTTCAAAGGATTGCCTGCGATATTAGTCCTAATTTTTTGGAATATTTTTAATTCTTTTAAGAGCTTTTAAGCCTGAAAATTTATTTTAAAAGATTATTTGCGATAAAAGCTGCAATTTCTTGTATTTTAAAGTAATTGCATAAGATGTTTAAATAGCTCAATTTTTTAATTTTAATGAAAACAAGATAAAAAAGGAAGCAGTTTTTAAATATTTTGTTTGAGTTATAATAACAAAATGTCTAGTAAGAATTCATTAAATGTTCATTTAATGTAGTAGACTTTAAGTATGTTTTATTCATTTCAGAACAAAATATGTGTTTTTAACTGTATTTATAAAACATGCAATTTCTAATAAATTATTTTATATTGCAAATGCGAGTCGTATAAGAGAAATTTTTTATTTGTAACATGCATTTAAATAAGCATCAATGTTTCATTAAATATTATAGTGCACTTACCTTTAAGTATTTCTCCAACAAAACCGTCTTTTCTATGCAGACATTATTGCAGGAAATGGAAGTTAAGGAAATATAATTGTATAGTCAAGTTGGAAGACATCGTAACATCTGGCGAGTATTAGAAGTTGACAGCTGCAATTGTATTGAGAAGTAACCTCATTCCTTTTCCACGTAAAAGAATGATCAAAAATATACATTCTCTAAAATCTGTTCAATTTATATATTTTAATATTTCTTTCTAAATTTAAAGTAAATATTTTCTTATAATTTGCCAAAAGAGAGAATAATGATTTTAATTTCTAAAAGTTGCGGAATAATATGCAAACGATTTTAATTAAATCGTTTGCATATTATTTAGTAGCAAAATATTTTAATTTAATAGTAGCAAACGATTTTAATTTAAAGAATTTTCAGATGAATGGCAATTTATTTATTTGAATGGCAAAAAATAAAAAAATAAGAACAATTGCTATGAAGTAAACTCTTATATGAGTTCTTTAATTTTATATTCTAAATTTTAAAAGTGTTTTGTATTATTCAAATTTCAAACAAATTAATGCTTTACATATTACAAATAGAATATATATAACCATTAATGTGATAAATCGATTAATAATATTACATGATAAAAGTGATTGTATTGTTACGGGTTTTTTCTTCTTACGCCGGTTTCTTTTGGTAGTGATATGGTGTGAGAGAACATAATAAGCAGGCCTCACTAGAAAACAACTACGACGTTTATTTACACACGAAGAGACGAACACAAAGACGACGAATACGCAGACGACAAATATTTACAGCCGAGACGTACACAGGACAGCACACAGTAGCACTCTACAGCAGACAGTAGCCCACAAGTAGTAATCGTCCACAGCACACGAAGCGGCCAGACAAAATCCAGCAGGAGAGGTGATCCTGGGAACGTTGCTCTACCATCTCTCCAACGGCTGAACTTTTCGCTGTTTTCTCTCGCTTTAGCTGCCGAATCCCTACTTCTCCCAACTGGATACTACACACAATATACGACGCTGCCTCCACAGTAGACAACAGGATTCGGCACACAGCAGTTCAGTACTCGCTCCACACATCGCTGGTAATTCGCCGTTGCTTCGCTATTCTCTGGAAGACTCGTTACTTGTCGGCGACCGACTACTCGACACTTCGAAGACGACGACATACACACACAGCTTGAGAGTACCGGCCTTTTATAGTTCCAGGTGGCGGGGCTAGAATCTTCTAGACTAATCAGGCGTATCTAGGTTCCTAATGGGCGGATCGACAAAATTCTCGAAATTTCGAGCATTACCCATTTTGTCTCCAAAGTAGCCAAATTCGTCGTCAAATAGTCACCAAGTTTGTCGCCAAACTCTGGGATTACTGGCTCGACATCCGACAACATCCAATACAGATGAATGTAAAACGGTCTTTCTTATGATGACACTATCCGTGCTGGAAAACAGAATTACACGTTTGTAACAGTATGATGTATCACACTGACCGTTGTACATATATTACTTACATTTAATTGAAATTAATTTTAAATAAATACTATCTAATTACAAATTAAATTAGATGTAGACAAATTAATTGTAGGCTTTGGTAATGGACATGAATTGTTGATTTTAAAGAAATGTAATGTAAAGAAATGTATAATGGTGATTTTAAAGAAACAGTTAAAAACGCATATTATAACTGTTTGCTTGATATTTAACAAGAGAAAAAATTTCGAACTCCAACACAAAAACACATACGCACACGCATGCACATACACACAGGGAAAAATATATATATATATATTTAAGAAATTGATTAACTTTTATGCTCACAGTAAATCGTTAGTGAAAACATTCTTTTCAGCAACTATTTTTCCGCCATTGTCTAAAATTTTGAAAACGGCATTCATTCAAAATTTAAGTACACCTCAAAATCAACAGTACAAAAACCTCTTTCTGGGCGATTGCAAAAATAATCAATTCAGTTCATATGAAATACAAAAAACGTAGTATGTGTTATAAATATTGGGCGAACAACGGTGAACTGTGTTTTAAAGATTTCGTTTGCTTTTTAGAACAATGACTATACTGCTGTAAAATTTCATTGATTTTGAATTGTACAATAAAATAAAAATTTAATATAAGAAAACCCTGTTGAACAAATGAATATCTCTAAAAATGCAAAAGCATATCTTTGGGGATTGTTTCCTACAATCTCTACTTGTAGTAAGGAGGAATGTGAGTGTAAATCTTGGCACTCTATAGACCAGACTGTGTGACCTAAGATTACCATAAAAGTGCATCAGGAAGCATTAAAAAAATTTAATTAATAAAAAAGGAAGCCGAATTTTGGCGTTCTTCTGCGATAACTTCAAAAATTGCTATTGCACAAAAATGAATTTTACACTGCTTCAAAACTTAATAAGTTACCATTTTAGTAATACTCAATTAAATTTTTTTCTTGAATTTTAGAAATATTTTATAGTTTTTTCCCCCTTACTTCTAACAATAGATTGCATTGTTGTCTTAAATTCAATAGATTTTCAGATGTAAACATGTAGTTTGATAGGTAATTTCCCTATACATCAACTTTTCTCCAGATATTTTTTTTCTAATGTATCGAAATTTATTATAAAAGTTCGAAGTTATTATTAATTTGCTATGATCTATATTCTATTTTATATTATAAATTTTTTTTCTGCTTTTGCAAAATGTTAACATTTTTGCTTAGTTTCGGAAATAGACGTTTTTTTTAGACCTCTTTAAAAATTAGAAAATAAGCCTCTCATGTACATAAACTTAATTTCCTAAATTTCAAAATTTATTTTTTATTTATTTGACAGAGTGACTTTTAATTATTTTAATTATTGGATCTATAATCAGATGCATAGTGAAAATATTAAATACATTTTGTGTATATGTGTGCGCGTGTGCATGTTAACACTGCCTTGTAAATAAGAGTGGAGTTTAAAAATAACTGTTTACCAATAAATTTTAAAATATTGTCATGATAAGATATTTCGGAAAATAGGTTTGAATCGGCTTCAATTTATTTATAAAAGATTTTGTTTTTGTTTTTTTTACATCACGCGTTAGATTTTGCAATTGATAAAATATACTAACTAGTGTTTTAAAACCGCAGTATTTAGAATATATCTTACGTTTCCAAATATTTTAAGAAATAATAATGAATACTTTTAAAATAAACCCCCAAAAATTATTTAAGAAAATTTTCCTTGGAATTTTTTCTTTATGCTTTCATTATTTCCTTCATATTCTAATTTTTTTATTAAAATATTTTAACTGTAACGTACAAAAGGAATCAACAAATCGGATGCCCTGTGAATTATAAATGTTTCTGCTAAATATTTACATTTTAATATTCAAAGTTGCTGTTTCTAAATAAGGAATGAGATTTTCTTTTAAGGAAACATTTGAAACAAGTATTTCTTTCTCCATTTGTAATAATTGGTCACAGTTTTCTAATTCATTGTAATAATAACAATATGATGATTAATTTCTTTAGACTAAAGTACATGGTATCGTCTCCAAACTAAAATTTTTAATTGGTGATAATTCACCAAAAGTGGTAACTATTTTCTATTGCAATCCAAAAAAATCCGTTTAGCAGGCATTCAAATGTTAACCGAATTGGTGATTTTTTTAATATCTGTCAGGATTTGGTCAACACTGGCGGGAAAACTGGTGCCGTTATACTTTAGTATTAACTTGATACAAAGCAATTATATTGAATTATAACGGGATAAATTTCGTAAGAATTTACGTTTACTTAGAAAGTTTGGTGATAAGATTTATCGAGATTTAGTTAACTTTCTTAATAATTAAGATGCATTTTTAAAAAAATAACTTAATAGTATTTTTCTGTACTTCTAATAAGCTCTAGTATCTGAAATGTGTAAC
>JAPMOR010115227.1:296026-401637 GCA_026543865.1 Argiope aurantia | reverse complement strand
TTTTTTTTTCTTCCGTTCTAAACAGGAGGGTGGGGGCGCATTCCCATTGATATGAGTCCGGCGGCGGGGCCGCGAACTCTCCCTCTCATACAGAGGACTCCAATCTTGAATAGAGGGAGGTGGCGCAGTGCGACGCTGTCCGCATCCCTCTTTCTCCCTGCTAAGCCCCAGGGTTGCCAAGAGCCAGCATCTTCGTCGCCAAAAATCAACGCCAGCACTTTTGTCAACAAAGGTCCGCTCTGCCGTCACTACCACGCGCTGAATAACGTTTTTTTATGGGGGGGGGGGGGAGTCATTTTGGGTTAAGTGCATTTGACCTCAATTTAAAGAAAACGACAAAGTTTCTTTCAAAAGAATCAATATTTATTCTAGGAGAGACGGAGCGTTGAAATGGATAAAAGAACATTGTTTTTTTTTTCCCACCCTTTAATCCTAATATCGAGATATTTTTTTTTAATGTTCGAGGCAGTGCAGTAGGTTTTGAATAAGTACCTACTTGAAATTCACTGGACATAATTGCCCTTTCACCGATTTGATAAGTTTTGGTATTAAATATCTCTTCTTTCTTTCATGGCATTTAGTGACCCCGAATAGTAGTGTCCCCGAATGATGCATGAACTTTATGCAATAGTAGAAGTAATAAGAACGACATTATTTTAGATCGTAGAGTGGTATATTAGTGTCAATAGTTTGTTCTCCTTTCTGTCGACTGTTCAGAATTTATATAAACATGCTCTTTTTGAGAATAAGTAGTGTTTGTTGCCATTCAGTTAAAATATTTACAGTCTTATTGTTACTGAAAAATTGAAAGGGCAGCGATAAGTGGTTAGTCTGAACTTTGGTTTAGTAATCAGGCATATTTTTTATTTAAATAAAACTATATAACATGTTTTAAAATTTAGTAAAAATAATTAGATTACTGTTTTTTTTAAAATTCCAATAGAAGATTTTGCATTTCAGCCACTTTAATTTTTAACCTTTTTGATGTTTATGTATAATAGTCTTGAATTGGCTTAGTTGGTGAATATTTCTGGCTTAGACTATGCTGAAAGGTATCAACTTTTGGTCTATCTCGTGGCCAAGTTTTAAAAGCGAGGCCATTGTAGGATTTAAAACGTAAATTACGCGAATTTCATATTAACACATGCATCCTTCTGCTTTATGCACTATGAAAAATGTTCATCATTTATAAGATTAATCACTGTTGCTGATAACGGGAATTTGAAATAAAACCTAAGTTTTGATCAAATATTTCATTATTTGTATTATTTTTACTTAAACATAATATTGAAATTGGAAATATCTTCAATAATTAGAACTGTAATTTTCTAATATAACGGTAAGATCTTCGTTACCTTAATCCTGAACATTGTTTTTATTCCGCTGTAATGTGCATTCTGTAAGTTGAATGGATTTTCCAATATTTACGCATTAATCGGCATGGCACAAAAAAAAATATTTGGGCTTTCTGGGCTCTGGAGATAACTAACTTATCAAATATGAAAAAATCATAGAAATTTTCACAAAACTATTTTCTGACAAATTGATAAAAATTGTTTTTGAACGTGAAACAAATGTCTCATGGGATCTCCTAAATCAAAACAGTTACCCCAATTGGGTGAGTATATGTGATTCAAAATGCGTAGGTGTTCATTTTGCTTAATAGCAGTTACGTTTTGATACGTCTGAGTAAAGAGCAGTGTAAAAATTTCTCATATAGCCATATACATCTTTCTGCCTCTAATATTTGTGCTATATATAATTATATGTATAAATGTTTTTAAAGAAATATGTGTATTTACGCGATGGAAAAGCAGCGTTACCAGAAATTAATGATGTATCATCCGATGGAAATGATGAATACGAGCCCAAATTCAACAATTTGTCATTAAATAGCTCTGTAGATGGCTATATACTGTTAATAATAGACTACGTTTACCAGTTATTATGCATTTATATAGCCAATATAAACTGTACGGTGAGCTAGGGATAAAAAAAATAACCAGAAGATTTCACATGAATCGCATGTGATTCATACATCTTATACCGAATGAATACATCTGCGCGGCACACTTGCTTCACTTATGGTAGAATCGTATTAATTTATACGATAAGTCAATCACTATGAATTTTTCAGTCGTGTGAATGAAACATTATATCATCTAGTTCCATTTCTGTTTTCTTTGCAAAATCCGTAGCGAAATAATTACAAGCTGGTTCAAAAAACCACGTAGAAGTGTATAATCTCTAACTTGATTTTCTGTATAGTCATTTCCGCAAATATGCGTAGCATATAGAAAATCAGTTTTTGTAAAATAGTACACTCTCAGCACGTTGATTATTTTGCACGTAACTCTCACGTATTTTGCACGTAACTCAGCACGTAAACTCTCAGCACGTTGATTATTTTGTCTTTGCTTCTTGCCTAATAAAATGCCTGAAAATTCCTCAAATTACTCTAGTTTTTTATTGATTCTGAAGAAAATAGTAAATGGTAGACAGGATCTTGATCATTTTATAAAATTGCTTGATTCAATGTACTGATTGTTTTTTTTTAATTGATTAGTCTGTAAGAATATTTCATGATAGTAATTTTAAGTATAGCTTTAAAAAAAATTCGCTTTTTATTATTATTTTTTTTTAATTTGCTAGCTATTAAACATATAACTTGCTAAACTGCTCAACATAATCTTGATTCGCATCTGTATCACAAGAAATGTGTTAATATATCCGGCTGCAAAAACTGCTACACATTTTTTTTTTCTTTCAATGTCTTAAAATTGACTTTGGTGTAAATTTTTACAATGCGAACATTGGGGGGGGGGGGGCATCTGTACAAAGCTCAAGCTCATCAATGCGAAGGCATGTAAAAGTCATCGCGCAAGAATTTGTAAGCTCAAGATCTGAAGATGGATCTTTTATAATTGAAAAAGGGAGAAAAATGAAACGCAATTTCATTCTTCATTAGCGATACGAACAAATTACAAGAAAAAAAATGGCACTTTAAAAGTGTCGGGAAAAATTATGCTGATAATTAATCATTGGAAGCAGCTGTAATATTTTTGTAAATGCTAATTCCAAACTTCCAGGTTAATTCTAAAGTTTCAAACCCCGCCCTCCAAAAAAAGGAAATACAATGAATCTGCTAATTGCAAAAAGTAAAATAAACTTTGTATCCGGGAAAATGTAAAATAGGCAATTTAATTTTTAATTAGTTGGATTTACATATTTAACATTTATCTTATTTTACGTTTATTTCAACAACATTGATAATGATTGAAAAATTTGGAAAAGAAATTAGAAAGGATGCCTAAATGCTAGAAGCTCTAAAATAATTATTTTTAGAGAAGGGTGAAGAAATGAGAATACGTGACTTTCTCATATATTTATATTAGTGGCAATTGAAAAATAATTTATTTTCGAAATTTCGAATTATGAAATCTCGGGATTTTTTTTTATGGATATTTTGAATATTTTTTTCTCAATGATTCTATTGTATTTGGAAAATAACTTTATTGCAATGAGATTTGATGTTAATTCATTTTCAGTTAATTCATTCAGTTTTTATTAAAGATTTTGCAATTTTATTACAAAATAAGTTTGTATTGCATTTACCTGCTTTTTGAGTAAAATTCCGAAAATTACACTACTACAAAACAAATACTAACTTTAGTCAACTGAAACTCTGTGGGAAAAATACTCTATCAGCTACCTTGCGAGAAAAAAATTGTTTACGTTTGTCCTGTGTTTTAAAAATATCCTAAGTTTGGCATCGAAAAACTAAACGAGCGGGGGGGAAAAGAGGTGGGGAATCCATTTAAACCAAAATTACGCTAGCGTAAACATTTTTCAAAATAAACATTTCTTGTCTCCCCCCCCCAAAAAAAAAACATTTCGCTATAATTTCTTTCCTTTTTTATAGATTAAAAAGATCAACAACTTTAAAATTCTATTTCCTTCAACATATCATTCTTACAATCTTATCATCCATCATTTTTTCTCTCTCACATAACAGCGCGATTTCTCGCCAAATGTTGGCCACCCGCACCATCGAGGACGCTTGGCCGTTTTTCTCCCATTCGCATCTTCTGATCCCGATGTGTTCTCGGGCGTTGTTAGCTAGGGCGCGAAGGCAAGCGCCAAGGTCCACCGAAGAAATGCCGGTCGGGCCAACACTTGCGAGGTAAGACGTCTCACCTTACAAGCACGCCTTTATTGTTTTCACCCCTGTCATTCGCCACTTGAAGAGGAAGCTTCGAGCATCTTTCCCTGGAGAATGATTGGTGCTGTTATGAAATGTTAGTTGTCGCGCGAGATGCTACTGCTGTTACCTCGTTCCATGTGCACTCCAAGCTGTAAGTACAACACTAAATCGAATATGCCGAATTTCCAACCCTTATATAACACGTTATGGCAACTGTGACGGTTAGATGTCATAACAAATCTGATGTTTAGTTTTAGATTTTCGTTGTCAGTCTTGCTGAGGATGTTATATTGTATTGATTTTATGCAGTATTCGTTGATATGCATGTATGCAGTAAGCTATTTCGTATAGCTATTTCGTTGTTTTGATTCGACAGTCTTTAAACGGCTGAATAAAATGCCATTTAATTTGGTTACAGTCGAGTGTCTAATTTTTCAATTATTAAAGTGTCCTTCCTTCGGTCAGTGCAGTAAAGAAATAAGAAGTCGTTCGCAAGTCGCAATGCGTTGAAAAATTCAAATTAAATTGAACTTTTTTATGTATAAATGTTAAGGTGCAAAATCTTCTGAATGTTGTTTTTACTTTTATTATCATAAATTTTTTTTAATGTTTATTAATTTTTTATTATAAAATGATTACATTTTGAGCTTAGCTTTAACTGTGTAGACAGATAACAGAAAATTAATTCCTCGGACAGAATGTCCTTTTATTTCAATTATTATCAGAGCAATAATAAGACAACGTTTAAATGAACTAGATAATGTATAAATTCTGATGCTATTGCTGGTTATTTTCGTCAGAATCGGATAAAACTACGTTACTGTCATTTAATCGAAAACTTTTATTTGTGTTGTAAATCATCTTCAAAATACAATTCATTCGATAATGAATTTAAAGAATGATCAGAATTTAGATTGCATTTCATTGATTCATGCTTGAAAACATATATTATTTATCTTAATTGGTAACATATGTAAGTATTTTACGATAGAAATATTAATATGTGGCATTACCGTTTTTAAGTATTTGAATCCAAATGAATAATTGTTTCTTTACTTCGTTCGAATTTAAGGTTATTATGAGTTAATGCGAAATGAGAAGTGATTGTCATTTTGATTACATATTGTTCTTATATATATAATATATAATATACAGTTACAATGATAATAGGAATTAAATTTGTTCTGCTGTAACTTTTCAATTATCTGTTGAGTATATTGATAAAATGGATATGGCGGTATCATCTAAAAACATTAGAATATATGTATTTGTTCTCGCTTATATCAATTGATTTTTCATAAATTTTATCTGATCGAATTGGTATATTTTCTGTTTTTTGCTATGTAATTTTTTTTCTAATAATTCATAATGTGAGTATTATTATATATAACATTTTTAAAAATGTTTTATCAACATAATTTTCTGATTGATTTTATCTTTTCAATACTGTTAGTCTTTAAAGTGACATCTAACTAACGTCAATAAATTTTTACCATTTTCTTTTAAATGATTTATTTTGAAACTAGCTTTAATGGATAAGTATTTTAAAAGATAAATAAAACACGGATGAATTATTAAAAACATTAGTAAATTGAAATGTTTTCTAAAAGAAAGTAAAATTGAATCGGAATTTCATTGCTTTTTAATTGTGAACTTAATTATCTATTATATTTAAACAGTGTAAAATGGGGTCAATTGTAAAGTAAGTTGCTGAATATATAGTAATTATTTCAGAAAATAATCGTTTTTCTCAAAACATACTAGAAAATTTGTAATGCTCCATTATTTTGAAATGATTTACTGCATTATAAGTAACTTTTTGTGCAACTAATTGATAGAATTGGCTCAGTTTTTTTATAGTAAATTATAGCATTGAAGTTCTTTATATATGAACTGGGAATCTATAAATTGGGCATGATTCTCATTTGTTTAATTAAACTTATTTGATATTTGTATTACCCAAGTTCCGTATTTGAAGTTAAAAATCTCGGTTGTTAATTCTATCCAAACTGTTGTAATAATAATAACAAAAAGATATTTCGGTAATTAACTGGAATTCGGTTGCAATTTGAGCTTGGTATTAACTATTAAATTTTATACTATATTGCCTGAAATTAAATTCACAAATGGATGAAGAATTATTGATTGAAAAAATATTACTCTACTGTCCAGCACAATTTATTGGCTGTACAGATTTTATCAAAGCAATCAATAATCATTTGGTTATTTTCGCAGCTGTCAAAAACAGTTGCAGTTAAGCTAGAACTTAGATTTTTTTTTAATTAAAAGTTCTGTAAAATCGAAATCTTTTTTTTAAATAATTAAATCAAAATAAAGTAAATGCTTAGACTTTTAATATTATTCTTGTTTTGATTCTCAGTGTATCAAAATCTTTTCTTTTAGAGAAAGTTTTAGGATTTCAAATTGTAATATTTAAATTCTTATTAATTCTATTCCAAAAAATTTTTTTATAAAAGTGAAATTGACAACAAAAATTTTCTTTAATACTTTATTTTTAATATTTTAAAAAAGCTAAATGACTAAGACCCTTTATAATCGACCGAGGGATGCTGCTGCTATTCTCTTTATTTCTGCTTTTGTTAAACAGAAATAAAGAACCATTTTGTTGCCATTTCTTACAAATGATAATTGATTCGACAATTGTTGGGTGATATTCACAAGCGGATAAAATAATGCGCTCTTCTTTTCTGAGACAAGCCCTTCCGAAAAAATCGATAAATCATCTCCGAAGACTTCCTTCCTCTCTTAGCTCCCAATAGATCGTCCGCTTTCCCATTTCTGTGGATCGAAAGGGTTTTCGCTCATTTTATGAAAGAGGTTGTCCTTTCCCCTGATAATGATATCCTTCCTAAATTCGCTTCTATTATGAATCTTTATTAGTTTGTAAAATTTCTGTGAAGGACTAGGAAACCTGTCTCTATTAAGAGTTTGTAATTTTAGTTATTTGTAATTAATAATTGATTATTAGTTATAATATTTGTTAAAATTTTATAATTGCTTAAGCTGCAATTTTGAATTATGATATAAGAAATTTATTTATTTTATTAATAAATATTAAAAAATGCTGATTAAAATTTAATATTGTTTAACTCGTTAACGCCTAATGTCCTATTCATAGGACAATGTATTTCCTTTCTGTGGCTAAACCGTACACATTTTTTTTTAATGTAACCAAATTACTGAAGTGTTGCCGTTTTGAGTATTATTATTATTATTTTGGTTTGTTTTATTTTCGTAGTAATAGAAAAAAAATTCGAAAACAATCTTTTTAATAATATTTTTCTGTATTTTAAAAGTTTTAAATAGAAAAAAGTTATGTAAATTATCTTTTTATCGTTTTTAGGTTAATTTTATTAAAGAAAAATCGGAATTTGTTGTTTAGTTCTGTTAATCTTGATGTTTTGATATAATTTTTTAAAAATAATATTGTAATCTGTGCTTTGAATTAAGTTGGGTGCTTATGGGTTAAGTTAAAATATTAAATATAAAAAATATTCTGAGCCGACATTTTAAATAAAATTAAAATGCATTAGATCAGTAAGACATGTTTTTTTAAACTGTATTTATCGGGGTGATACCCAGAATTCATTTCATTTAAAGAATATGAAATTAGTAATAAAGCTTGAAATGGGAAATAATTATAAAAACTTACAAGGCTTCCTTTTTATATCCTATATTATATTATCTTCTAATTTATAATTAAAAAATTACGTTTATTAAAATATTTTATATGGAAAACAAATAATTGTGCTGAATGTTTTTATAAATACTCGAAAAAAAATATTAGGTAGATACTGTTGATAAAATTTCAGTGATTTGATATGATACATTTTTGTAATTGTAGAATACAATTGAGATAAAAATGTAAATAATCATTCATTTGTATTTTTTAATATATTTTGTAATAAAAAAATATTAATTATTGATTTAAGAATTAATGTGTTAAGTGTATAGTCTGCTTTGTTAATAGTACAGTATCAATAAAAATTTTGACTTGCTATCCATTATATTTAAAATATTTTGAAATGTTTTTTACCAGTAAAATATAGAATTACGGATTCAATTTTGACTAATTATCCACTACATTTAAAGAGTTTAGAAATATCATTTGCCCACAGAGTATAGTTTTAAGAATTCAATTTTGATTCAATTATTAGAAAATAACTCCATTTGCCTTTAAAGTATAGTACTATGCATTCAATTGTGACTTGTTATTCTATTGACTCTATGTTTAAGACATTTTAGGAATAATTCTGTTTGTCAGTTTTCTAAGCTGTGTTTTTTGGGTGTGGCCCTTTTTATCGGGAGATGCGTTTTCCCTAATTAATATCATTATCACTGTTTACGTCAGTCTATTACCCGTGAGCCTTCGGAATAAAATAGAATGAATGACCTTATCTGTGAAGTTATTGCTGGGTGCTTGCGTTTTTCTTGCTGCGTTTGGATTTGTTTTGATGTGTCGTAGACGAAGTTTTGGGAATTCGAAGCTCAGAACATTGAACCACTGCTGAGCGTTAAGAATAAATTATTCATTTGGAAACATGAATTTCTTGAAATTTTTCATGTTCACTCACTTTTTTTCTTTTTTACATTTTTCGGCGTATTTTATTATTGTTCCTGAACCGCCTATTTGAAGTGCATAAGTCCTCGGTGCTTTAAATATATGCGAACTAATTATAATAATGAATATTTAATGTTTTAGTGATTCATTTTACTGTTCGCACTCAGATTATTTGCGTGCTTTATGAATATTAAAAAGTAATAAAGAAGCTGTCTACTGGCACATTCCAGATTAAGTACGTGAATATTTGAAAGCATTTTCTTTTTCCATCAAGCTTCTCTTGGATTTTGCCGGTTATAATCCTATAACCTTGGACGACTTTTTTTTTTAATTCTCATAAATCCAAGGTCTGTTTTTGAATTATTTTTAAACACAAAGCTGTGATAATCAGCCTTCAAACTGTATAGAATATTTAAATTTTGATTCATACATTGCTCGAGGTAAAAAGGGTCAAGTTTTTGTATCTCTTTACATAAAAAATTAAAATTCTATCACGAATAAAAATATGGATATCTGAAAACTCTCTTTTCACCTAGTATTGGGTCGAGTGAATGTTGTATAGGGGTACTTTTCTAATTGAAGGGGGGGGGACGAAATACTGATTTCCTCTACAAGTCATCTATTTCTGAGCTTGGTTTGAGTTGTAGTTTATTGGCGTTAGAGCCATATTTGACTATGCTGCACCAAACAAATGGTAAAATTTATGATCGGAAGATACATATTCTTCTAAAATATGAAAACAAATTAACAGGGATAAAAAGAAAACGCATAAAATATCACAATGAAAAATAAAAGGAAAAAGAATAAAACCTTCAGAATCAATGGAATGTTGAAAACAAATGTAAAATGCGCTCAATTCGATTATAAAAACAAATAGATTTTAGAAAGTTAAAAATATTCGGGTGGTATTTCTCACGCACCAAGTCCCACAGAGTAGAGACAATGAATTAAAATAATAATGACGATGAGCATTAAATGACCTGCATTCAACCAAAATATATAAAATATTAAAATCAAAATGACATCGATGGCCAATTGGAGATTGGGACCTTAGCTTCTGACTTTGGGAGAAAAGGTTAGCTTTTAGAAGCTCCTTTAAATTAATTTTTCATTGATAGTTAGACATTGAATTAATTTGCCTACATGTATGTGTATCGAATTTAAAGTTATGATTTATAAATATCCATTCTGCTGCAATCTGCTTTTCAGTCGCCATATTGATAGTATTAATAGTACCAGCTGTGATTAAGTACCAACTTTGATGATCAAGATCTTATCACAAACAACAAAAGAAAATTTTATGCTAAATTTTTATTAAATAAACATAGAGCATTGTAATTAGTTAATTGTACAACAAAGCAGCGAGTAGAATTGACGAAAGCGCTCTAGTTATTGAGGTTATGTCCTCGGCCATTACTTTATTTGGCGATGCTTCTCGAAATTAGATGCGGGAGAATGCAGGAGACCATTGAAGACGTATATGGGAATCATGAGTTTTAATCTCAAATAAAAATTAACGATATTCTTTTGGTAGTAATTGTGGCTGTGAAATTCATCTAGGTTTCCCCACATGGAGAATAAACAATTAATTTATATAATATTGGAAATAAGGATTGAAAGCGGCATGTGACCTTGATGTTCGGACGTTTAAGATCGTGAATGCATAAAGATTTCGTCTGAAACAAATATTGACAGAATCTGTGCATTGTTAAGACTTGGTAATTGATTTTTTTTAGTTTACCAATTATTTTAAATTATTTTTTTATTTACAAACTTAATTTAAATCATTTCGAGATGCAATTAGATATAAAAATCTCATTGAATCTATAAATGTTTACGAATTTGTAGCTGAATGAAAACAACATATTCTTAAAAGATGAAGGGTATTAGAAGCTGGAAAAAAAAAGTTAAATACTTAAATGGTTAATATCTGTGATAGGAGACATATATAAGAAATTCTATTTTCTTTTCATACTTTTTAAAGGTTTATTTATATATTTGAAATTATTTGTTTTCCACCTTTTGTTGCTTTGAAATATTAAATATTTTCATACGTAGGCGATAATTGCAGATTTCTTATATACTGCTTCAGTATTGTAATTTTTTATTATAAACTAGCCGCCTTTGGCGACCAGCCAGTTCGCCAGTATTACCGCTCGCTACAATTTTCAATTAAATATTTTAAGTAACTGGTCTCTTAAAGGATTCTCAAGCAAAACATTTTTAATCTTCAAATTTTGATAGTCATACCAAACTTATACTGTTTAGATCGTTTCGTTCAATTTACTATATATATTTTGCTAATTTGTTGTCATTTACGCAAAAACTTCAACTTTAATTTAAAATGTAAATGATGAAATTGCAATTAATATTATTTTTTAATAAAACTAAGCCTTTTATTTTATTTATCATCTTTATTGATATTTATTAATTATTATTATTATTGAATGTGAGTATTGCAAACAGAATCGCTCGTTATTTAAGTCTTATGTTAACTACAAAATATTTTTCATAATTTATGCAATATCTCAAACAATAATTCAACAAACATTTCTGAGATTCAGCATAAAATTCAGTTTTTAGTTTTGCTTTCAAAAGGATTGAAATGAAATCAATAATAATATTTTGTTCCTGCCTATAAATATATTTCAAAAATTATGAAATCTAAATTTAATGCAGTAAGGTATCATATTCTGAGAAATATTCTGAACACACCAAATTTTAAATAAATGAATGAATGTTTCTATTTTCCACGATCAACTAAGACTTATTTATGAAGTTTTAAATGTTAAAAATTTAGAAAAACTCAACATTTTCATAATCTTAGGCCAATTAATCTTGAGAAACCTGCGCGCTGATTGGCGTATTTTCTTTGAAGCGATCGATGGAAAATCTAAAATTATCCTTTTTTTTATTGAATAGTGATATTCAAATTTTCCTAAATCAGTCAGTTTAAGTGATTGGAAATTAACTCTTAAAAGTTCGTGATTTAGTTGATTTGAAATTAACTCTATGACCACCATAAAATATGTGCTTTCTCTTGTGGTGTATGCATTCTCCTTAATATCCGCTCGAATAAAACATCACATACAAAAGTACTACATAGAATAAACACATCAGAAGTAAACATAACATTTCAATAGTTGCCAAAGACAAAAGAGAGAAAAATGCAATTAATAAGCAGACGATATTTAGAAAAGTACAGATATTTAGACTGGAAAATGAAATTATCTGAAATTAACCACGCGCGCATACGATATTTACAAAAGTAAAAATATTCAAAACTGAAAAGGAAAATATGAGTTATTCCATCAATAAATGCCATAAGATTTTTATATCTTCATAGATCATCAAATAATTTTTCTTGAATTTATTTTTTAGAAAAAATAATATTTCATATTTGTTTCCTTTCCTACAGACACGTGCCGAAAATTATATTTTTGCAGATTTCATTTCCAAAAAGATTTAATTTATTTTTAATTGGAGCTTTAATGAATGTGATGGCAACACTTTGAAAAAAGCTAATTTTTTCCCATGAATGTGAAACGTGCTTAATTTCAATTTTTATTTTTTACGAAAAAAATTATTGAAAAATATAGTTAAAATATTTATTTAAAAATTCATTAAAAATAGAAGTTTAATTTTAAGATTAAAGCATTGGTATCATTTAAAAGATAAATTTTTGATCTTTAACTTCATGTAAAAATCTTTTTTGTGCGGTAATATTTTCGGCAGTTATAGCAGAAACACGTCAAAATTTCGCATAATTTTTAAATAAATAAAATTCTATTTAAAAATTCGAAAAAATAACCCCCAGGTGCACATACCCGGCCTCCAAGGTATACACGTGCCAAATTTGGTAGCTGTAGGTTGAATGGTCTGGCCTGTAGAGCGCCAACACGCACACACACACACACATTGAGCTTTATTATAAGTATAGATATAGATAAAAGTAGAAATTGTAAAATGGGTGTTTAAAGCTGAGGCATATGAAGAAGCTTAAAACTCTTTTTTTATTTACGACTAATACAATACTAAATAATTTATTCTGAAAAGAGGCCCTTTTACACAGGTACAATAATTTTAACCCCAAACGCATATACGCGAGACACGAGAATTTTGAAGAAGTATAAAATATGTGGATTTTTTGAATGAATGTCCATTCACACGATCCACTAATGTAATAGAAATTAAAGTTGTAGTTGTAAAATATTCTCAGATATAAAAAATAAATCTGCACTCTATTTTTTTATCTGATATTATATTATCTTCTGCCTGAAATATTTATTTCATCATGAAAATTTATTTTTTAAAGCTTTCTATTCTAGAGGGAGGAGGGAATGCTAGGTTTTCTCTCCCCTACCCCTCCCATCCAACAGCATAACCAAATATTTAAGCTTTGTTATCTTCTTGTATGCATTCATAACTTAGAAGTTCAGTCCATAAATTTTTTCTTACTTTGTCATTAGTTCTACTAATTATGAATCATATTTTCTTAATAAAGGAAAAATAACTTCAACATTTCATATTGTATAATAAAGGTTTAATAGTTTTTATTTAATATTAGTTGATAAATTTTAATTCTTTCATGTATGATATGTTGAGTTAAAATTAACTTTTAGTAAATTATTTTCGTACAGAATCTTTTTTACTACTTACCACATCATGTGATTAAATGCCTTTCAGCTCTTTTAAGCATTATAAAAATAACTACTAAACCCCAATAAAAGAAATTTCAAAGATATGAAACAAATTTCACAAAATATGATACAATTGATCAAAATCTTACTCTATTTCAAAATCGTCTGCGTTCAATTTTAAAAAGATGAAGAAAAGTAGAAAGGTATTTGGTATCATTGAAAAAGCAAATCTTGAATTTTAAACTAGTATTAAAATATTTCTAGGGTAATAATTTGCTACGAAATTACTGCTAAAAACGGCAAAATATAATTTCTAACTTATTGAATATGTAATTAACTTTTGCATCTTGAGAAATTGACAGATGTTTATTTATTTTTTCTTTTCCTAAAGTGTGCAAAATTTCGTTGAAATCGGGCCAGTTGTTTAGAAGGATATGTAGATACGTATGCTTCCTAAAGATTTTTATTTATATTAATATTGTAGTTATCAAGTGTTTTTTTAAACTTAGAATTTAATTTTTTTCCCATTGTTTACAACACTTTCTTTTGCATGGATTGTGCATAATAAAATGTTATAAAATTTTTAACATTTTTTTATAATTAAAATAAAATGTTTTGGAATACTTTTTTTTCTTATAAATTAAAAATAACATTTTATTTTTGTATTAATGGGACATTTCTCTCCGTGCTTTAGTTTTAATAATCAGTTACGGCTTATTTATCGTACTGATAAATTATTTAATATTTTGCAATATAGAATTTATGCAATAAAAAAGAGCTGCCTTCTCTTTTCTCATGGCTCAAGCCATTATTCTATAGAGAGACAGAATTCGAATTAAAAACTGAATAATGACCATTCATTACTTAAATCAATTTGTTCATGAGCTGCCTTGGCTATAAAATCATCTCATTGGACATCCTATTCCCATAACAGATCATTACTTTCACTAGACAATCATCAACTCTACTCTATGGTTGATATCTCTAATACTTTCACATTTCTTATAATGATATGATCACTTTTTTTCTTTTTTCAAATATATTGAACTCTTTTTCTTTTCTCTTTAGCAGGGCTTCCTTTATCTGGTGCATATGGCTAGGCAAATATCTCCATGACGCAAGCGCTAACCTTTAGCGCGTACTATCGACTTCCAAAAATACGATTCCGCCAAACAGTTAGATTTTTTTTTTTTTTTTTTTTTTTCTGCTGCCTCTCTTTCTACAACCTGTAAGGTTTTTTTTGCCCTTCCCACCTTTTCTTGTTTTTTTGCTTCTTCCTTGTGTTTCCATTTTGTTTTTGGCTAAGGTGCCCCCCCTTCGTTACGGTTTCTATATTTATCCGTAACCCGAAACTGCATGTCCTTTCTGCCTTCTATATATGGAATCGCCGGCCGAAATATCTCGCTCGAGCATCTGTTAATTTCTTCCCGCCACTGCATCCATTAGAAATGTCGAATGTTAGCCTTGCCGTCGAAGGCCCGAACGCGTTCTTTCTTTGGTTCCGAGGCGTCGAAGAGCGGGATGAACCAGGTTACTATGACAACTGCATCGTCATGTTATGATTTCCTTTTTATAATACATTATACATGTATGCACCTTTACATACATACCTTTTCTGTATTTTTTGCACCTTTACATGTGAACTTTTTTTTTCTCCTATCCGAAAAAATTTAATCGGAAAGTAAATGGGAAAAAAAATGAAATTTGTTGTCGCAAATTTCAAGTTATTATACGAGAACAATTTTTATTTTGCTAAATAAATTTTTCATTATCATGAGTTGGATTTATAAACCTTAATTGATCGCATAAAATGCATTCATTAATGAATTGAATCATCTGAAATATTTTGAAATGGGCAAATTGAGACTATTTTCAATAATGTAATTATAGTTCAAAATAGATGGTTGTAATTCAAAATTGAATTTGTATTGGTTTTGAATTTGGCATATTTCTAATACATTGTTTTCTGTGGTCCCGATTGAGAGCCGGTCTTGAATACTGCATGTTCTTTGTACTTGGCCATTTTTTTTTTCAACATCACAAACCCTTTTCCCAAAATATCATGTTCTAACATGATAAAAATGAAACATAATTATCTGAATAGTCATAAAATAAACTTAATTAAAAACATTTACTGTATAATTGTTGTTTACAGTTATTGTTTATAAGAATTGAAGAATTCGTAAAAAAGAATATTTCTGTAAAACATCATCAGGATATTGTTTTCCTGAACTCGGATGATGTAGAATTTAAGACTTTGCCCTATTCGAAATTCAATTTTTATTTCTGATGTGCAAAGATCGGAATTTTTTATTGCATTAATAAAATCCTAATGTATATAGATTTTAGTACTTTGATCCATAACTTTAGAAGCTCTGAAATATGGTGAAATATTAAAAAAGCTTTCATATCAAAAGGCTTAATCAATGAAATAATTTTATAATTCCTTTCCTTATGTAGCTTTATTAATCTATAATTATAACATTTTAAAAAAGTCGTGTTATGATAAAGCTAATATGATAAAATTATTAATATTTATACATGATTACTACATCTGTAATGTTAATTAGCGTTTTATCGCGGATTTTCACATAAAATTAAAATTACGGTTTCCACACAAATATATCGATTCTCTTTTCACTTAAAATATGAACTATATAAGCAAGAATTTCTTCAAGATGCTGTATTGTCAAATAACTCAATATTACGTACTTATAATGGAAATAAAATTTTTAATCATAGATTTTAAAAAAATGTTTATAGTAGGTTAAGGCTTGGGAAAAAAAGATGATGTATGGCATGCTAAAATTGTTTCGTTGTTTCGTAAGCAAAAAAATATATAAATATTTTTGACATGGGCTTGAAGAAAAGTACCATTTCTTTTGAATTCTCTGTTTGCAATCATTGCATAATTGTATTGCTGATTTCCCCCCCCCCTCTCATTTGAAACGTCATAAATTGTATGGTGAAACGTACTCTAAACTTTTCCTAAAACTATTAACTAAATAATAGAAAAAAAACTAACTAATTTAGAATAATTATTTGTTTTATTTAATAAAGGAGGGTTTTCATGTTCCCATATTGAGCTCCATCGTCATGGCAAAGTTCCATCAATATAGGCTTCAATCTTAACAAGGATTCGTTCACATTAAATTTGTCTATTTAGGTTTACATAAAAGCTGCATAGTGTTGCCTTTGACATAATGAATGTCAGTGAAATCCAAATCCCAATAATATAATATTAAGTTTGAAAACGAAGTAAAATATAATTAATTTTGTACGTTTATTTATTTCCATGACAATGATATCGATTAATGAACTTCAAACGATAAAAATCGAACCAAATAATTGGAAATGAAAACGCGCTTTAAAAAAAAGACAGTGAAATTAGAAAATCGGATTCAAACGATAATTTTAGAATTTGAATTATATATAAAAATCCATGATCTCCCCCCTCCCTCCCCCAAAGTACCACTTGGCTCTTCGCCAAAGCGGTGAAGATATGAAACTTCTCGTCGCGAAGAAAATCTTTGAATTCACCAGGGAAAACTATTAATTACATATTAATGAAAAAAAAAAGATATTTTGAACGCTTTTGTTTTAATTAAAGATAGATGTTAGAATAATGATTACAAATTTTTTTTTTTAAAAAAAAAGAGTAACTGAATTAGAATATTGGATATAGGCATATTAATTTTAGCTCCTAAAATTGGTTTGGAAGAACTGGTTTTATTTTAATTTTTTAATATAGTAAATGTTATTAGACTTTCAAAACAATCTTCATTAAATTGAGAATTGTTTGTTCTAACTGATGGTGCAACTTTTTTTCAACACGAAATATAGAAAAAGTATTGTAAACGTCAAAAAATTCGATTAAGAGATTTTGACATGAAAAAACACATTTTTATTATTGTATGTTCGTCTGTCTATAATCACAATACCTCAAAAACGCTTTGAGCTGTAAATATATGAAATCTGATATATTGACTTAAGACTAATTAATTTGATTTCTCTCAAATTTTGAACAAAATCATTCAGAGAAAGTTTTGACTGGCTGTTCAAGTGCAAGTAATCTCGATAATTATAAAACTGAAAGAGCTAGATTGACAAAATTTTAATACATAGGTCTAACATCTAAAATTTGTATTCTTATTAAATTTTGAACCACATCTGCCAAAGTGTTGACCGCCACAGTCTGTCGATCTATATTTTCGAATGTATGTAAGCCCAATAATTTAAACCAATGATATTTGGTATGCGATTTTGTGATTACAGCTATAGTTCCTGTCAAATTTTAGTCCAAAAATATATATTCACACTATAGATTTAGTAAAAATGCTAGATTAACGCCAAAGATTTATAACGTCGAATTTTCTTTCGCCAATATATACATGTAAGGCATTCGCTGCCTTATTCAAGGTCCATAATTTTATGTGGAGTAAAGAGAAATAAGACCATTGTTGGACGATATGCGAGAAGGTTTGGGGAAGATCAATCCGACTTGTCTGAGGTTTTTTTTTTTAATTTAATTTAATTTTATCTTTAGAAACGATACTTAGACAAATAAGTATTGAAAATCATCCAAAACAACATAGGATAATGAATTTAGAAAAATGTACGTTAAATTCAAGAGGGTTTCAATTATCAATTTTCATGGCGAATTTCAACAGATTTCTCTGTGTGTGTGCGCGCACACACACACAATCCTTTTATATAAATAAAGTATAAATGACATATTACTGAATCTTATTTAATTGTATACATTTTTAATATTTTATTATTATTATTATTATTATGAAGATACCGCAGTAGAACGAATGCTTGCATAAAAATGACTGATTAGTTGTTCCTTAGTCATGTTTATGATGTGGATGTAAAAAGTATCCAAATTTATCATTGCCATAGATAGCATACTCTCATTATTTGTCCATGTTAATGTAATCCTTCAGTGCATTTAGTGACGACTCATTGAAAGCTCCAAAATTAGTGATGCAGGCAATGGTTTGTTGAATAATGCACAGGAAACTCAGTCTTTAAATAATCTCTTTTGTGATGGTCATTTTTTATAAATTTTATTGTTTTCTTCCGTTAGATCAATTAAGTTGGGTATCGCGCTGAAAGGGCATTCATATCTGAATGTCTTTCATTCAGCCACTGATAAATGGCTTTGATTTAATTAACCAGTAGCAATAATTTTTAAAAAAATAAATGAGAGTTCTAAAATATTCCCTATTGTTACACTGTGTCCTTCTTTAACTCTACGAGCCTTCACTCTCTTTTTCGAATGAAAAATGTTTTGGTGTAGTACGTTTTATTACTTAAACACCCCTTTCTTATTTCTTAGTCTTTTCGATGTCTGAACATGGTGAATTGTTGGCAATATGCCCGAACGAATTTTATGCAAATTGTGGAACTCTAAAATGGTTAACTTTGGAAACTATGTATATTGTATTATTAGTCTTTAGTGATTTTTTTTTTAGCAAAGAACTCTGTAATTTCCACTGAATGAACTTCTCAATTTAATACATAGTAAGAAAATGTACTCGACATGTTCGACTTTGTATTTAGATTAAGTCTTACTGATCTGTATTCAAATCGAAATGATTTTACCAGCTTTTAAAACTGCAGTCGAGAAAATATAGTATTTTCATTTAAATAAAATCATGGAAAAAGGCTGTATACGTAGAAAACCTTTAAAGATGTTTTTATTTCAAGAAATTTTTTGTATTTTTCCCTTATTTTTTCTGTCGTCTATATTTTTAAAGCATTAATATTAAAAAGGAAACTACGTTAGCTAATTGCATTGAAAATATTTTGGTCTGAGTTAAAATAAAGGTGAGGGGGGGGGCGAGAAAAAGAAAAATGGTATTGCTAAAACATTTATGTAGATATTTAGTAACATTTTTGCGCAGTTTATTCTTGAATTTGTTTAAACTGTCTGTTACTTAGCAAGTTGAATTGCAAAAAAAATACATAATGTTTAGATATAGATTTCATTGAGGACTATAAAAATAGTTTTGATAGTTAAATTAGGATATAACCTATCTTTGCAATTACTATAATTTTTATTAATAAATAGGCAATGTACCTGGTGTTACTCGAGGCATGAAAATATTCCTATTTTTTATTAATAGAAAATTTTTTAATTATCATGTAACTTTTACAAAAATCTTTATTATACTTCATAGAATTTGAGCAAAATATTAAGAAAATCAGTTCGATAGTTTAAATTTCTACAGCGTACAAACTATTCATGAATTTTCACTTTTATTTATAGAGATTGTAGTAAGTAATTTTATTTGCTGAGGTACATTTTACAGAAAGAATAATTGCATTGGAATAATTAATATTTGCTTCTTGGCATTTAGGCATATTTTCTTCGCTGCCATCTTTTTCTGTTTCATGGAAAATGATTACAAAATTGACCATATGTTACTATCAGTGATTTCAAAATCATTTGTTTCATAAGGATTTTTTTTAACGAAGAATTTGAAATGTTTTGAAATTTGGTTACTAAACTATCTGTGAAATTCGAGCATTTCATTTCAACTGTATTTTGCTTTCAAATCAGATGGTGCTAAATCTCAATTACCTTTTTACGTGGAATACGTGGAAAATTGCATATAAAAGCTATATGTAATTTTATATACCTACAATACGAATGGCTATGGATTAGATGTCCTATGAATAAGTCATAGCCTTTTCTATTTATTTAGAAAAAATAAGCAAGTGTTTCCATCCAGAGATTTTGAATTTACAAATTGTTTTTCCAGAATTGCTGCATTTTCCACTTAATTTCGATATTATGTTGTTACGTTTAAACTTGATGATTTTATGTATAGTTAAAATTTATAAATTTTGCTATGAACTATTTATTAAAAATTAATTTTACTTGAACTTGCATTATAAATAGTTTGGCACAATTTGATCAGTTCTGATTGATAGTTAGGTCATTAAACCATGCCAAACTAGAAATAATGATAGAACAGATCTGTCGCTTGGTTTTAGCTTGAAGAAGATAGCCAAATTGTCTGTCCACATTAGCGAGTTCCCATTCCTCTATTATTATGCAGACTCTTTCTCTCGGTGTATATTTCCTTTGGCCCCCTTATTACTGTAACACTGATTCGCGCCCCCTGTAATTTGAGGCGCTTTGCAGGCGTGTTTTGTAATATTAATGGCTAGTTAGCGGACTGCTTGATAATCATCTCGCAGTGTCCACGAATGCAAAAAAAGAGAAGAAAGAAAGAAAAAAAGATAAATGGTAAGTCTTTGGCCACCTTCCAAAACGCTCAGGTACGAGCGAATGGGAAAGATTACCCTCCAACCGGCGCGAGACGATAACAGACAAATGGAATCATTTATTTATTTACAAGTAGGAAACTATCGAAAAGAACCACCTTTCATGTCGTGGCCATTTTTTTTATTACTAACTCTTTTGAACGTCATATTCTTTTTTCTTTTCTTTTGAATCATATGTGGCTGGCGGTCAGATTTGATAAATCCTTTTTTCTGTAATTTTTCTTCCCTTTTATATCCGAAACGCACCAGACTGGTTCGATTTTCTCGAATAGATTTCCGCCTCTGACACGTTTATGACTCTATGGCCGATATTAAACTAAACGATGTCCAATAAAATAAATTTGATGAAAAATTGGACAATATAGTATGTCAGTTATTATAAATTATCATTTTTAATGCAATTTTTCAAGTAATATTAAATGTTGAATATTAGTCTTGTGCGGTCCCTTAATGATCAAACATTTTTTTTTCCTAATGAAACCGCTTTTTTTAAATGAAAAGTAATGATTTTCAAGATCTGAAGAAAAAGCTAAATTTATTTGATATTTTTATGAAATATTGTCGCAATGCTTTTATTTTACAGCCTTAAGTTGTTGAATTTTTCCTTAATGTCTTAAGAAATTATCTTTAAGTTATTGTAATAGAAATAATTATATTTTGTTCATCCATGCCCAAAAATGGATGAACACCTTTTATATTGAAGTTCATTATTTAAGTCTAACTTAATTGTTTATAAATTCTATATCGAATTCGTCAAATCTTATTCGATATCGCTTATATATAATCTGAACCTCTAGTCCAAAATATTTTTGCACGGAAATGCAGATTCGCTTATCTTTATTTTATTAAAATTTGCTCTTAATATATAACATTGTTAATGTACACACATACACACACAGTTTAATATTGTCCCAACGCACGTGAACATTTATAGAATAACTACGGTAATGAAAAATATTGTTTTTTAATATGCTTAAGTATTAAAAAAAATTCATTAAAATTTAAAAGAAAACTGTACGGCTATAAACAAATTTTATCGCTGAGCTTATTTTTCGAATTTTTAAAACGGTTTAAAAATCTGTGCACAAAATGTTTCGAAGTTATTGAGGAAAAAATTTTAATTTTTGTAATGTTATTTTTAAATTAAAAATCTAATAAAAATTTTGAAAAATTATTCCTTTTTTGAGCATTTACTGTCTTACCATCTTTGAGAAAGGTCACTAATTATTTTGGTTTTCATCGTTTTCATCATACTTGGTTTTCATCGTTATAATATAAAGCTTAAAAAGCACCATATTTTTTCATTACACACGAAAGTTGGAAGGGCGAAGGCACTCACGCCTGCAGTCTGGCGGGACATGTGAGGGTCTGACGCCTTCCTTTCAATTCTATCCGACCCTCTACCCCACTATACATTAAGCAGATCCAGGTCAAAATAGAAGGAGAACAGAAAAGATGTTAGATTATCTTAATGCATAAGAAAGTCAGATAAAAACAGTCCCGCTGATTTACTTATTGTGTAAATATCAAACAGATATAATTCCCAATATGCATTTTTCCCCCCCTTGACGGAGATTTGAAATATGGAAAATTTGTAAAAATCTTGTGAACGAATTTTCATGAACATTACAATGTGGAATTTCCGCGAATTCTTGAACACGTCACAAAATTAGATAAATAAATAATTTGGAATACTATTTTTCCCCCATTTAACATGATTTATAAAGTTTTATTTCATAACAGGGATATTTAGAATCCAATAGAAGGCGTTGCGCTTTGCTCTAATGATGGTTTAATGAGAAAATTTCACTTGGTATAGTTATATCACGTGATTTTTCAAAATTAAATTCTAGACATTTTCCTTATGCGGCTATAAAAAAGATAATATGCATCAGATGTCTTGCTGCAATTTGCAAAGTTTCAAACGGTGTGTCTTTGTTGCTATTCAATTCTATTATTGGTCTACAGAAGCATAGTATAAAATTGAGTATCGTGTGGACAAAGAAACCCTTTATAAGTTCTTGTGTTGCATATACTAGATTGTTTTGCATAACTTTGCAATTTTTTCCAAGAATTTTGGAATACCATCTTTGTGCACTTTTTATATGAAAAAGTAAAACTACCAAGCGCATATAATTGATTATAAACTGAGGTATTGCATGATTAAAGCATATAATTCGCCACAGTGTCATTGTGATCCCTTATAACTCTCTTGTGGCAGTCTTTTTCTTCTTCACTGAGACAGAGCAATTTGCATCGAACCGAATGAAGTTTCGTGAAGCTGTAACAAAAGTAGCATGAAATATTAACTCTATTACCTTTCTTCTTTTGAGTGGTGCAATTCCCAGGTTGCTCGTCTCTTTTGGGACTAATTAACCCGCAACAGGGTGTGTCCCACTTTCGAAGAGCCTCCTTTGCTTTTGGGGAGAGTTTGCTTGCTAACGACTGATGTTGCTCCTTAGATTAGAACGGTCCAATTAAGATCATTAAGGGAAGGGATGTTCCCTTTCATTTAATTCTTTTGGGTCGCCTGGCTACCTGCGTCTTCCAGGCTCTGTGCATGAAAGGGCGGAAGATCGGTTGGACGAATTTGCATCGAGTGCATGTTCCCGCTTGAGTAATCGAAAGCTCCTAAATGCACATACGATTGAAAGTGCATTTTTGAGTCTAAATGAACACGATTTCAGAAACTATCCACCTCTGGCAAGTAACGGGGCAGCGGGGGCCAGTTGGTAAATTCTTAGCTTCGGATCCGAAAGTCTCTAGGTTCGAAACCCAATTCCACCGAAGAAACGTCGTGTAAGTGGGGTTTAGTGCAGGTTAAAATAAATTATATCTGTAATCTACTAACTAAATCAAATTTTGTAAAAACCATGTTTTAAAAAAGAATTCATTAGGAAAAAATAAGAAAAAAAATAAGCCACATTTTCGTATTCTTTGTTCATCAATGGAAGATAAACCTAGAATAAAATATTTCTAGTGACAATGAAACGTATCATGTAAAATATTAAAAATAAGAGAAAATTGTGCAACAGCTAAATTGTTATCACTGAAAAAGTAATTTAAGTTTACAGATGGCATTAAGAACATTTTTGTGCTATATTTCCGGAAGTTATCAAGACAAAATAACAACATTACGCTTAATTTCCATTAAACAGTCTTTTTTAAGCCTCTATGGCCGTATTTCCACCACTTCTCCACTCTAATATATATTATTGCTTAATTTTGTTGTTGTGTGTCTAGTGGTTTATCTTTAAAGTTCCAATGTAAAATCTCCTTTATTTTTAGTGAAATTCTGATTGTTTATTTATAAATCGCTTTGGTATGCTAACTGACTTTTTATTGATAATGATATCTACAGCTTTACTACTGTCTTATTCGTCTCTAAAAAAATAAAGTATACGAAGCAGCTTTAAAAAAAATGTGTATAGTTGAATTAAGATCTTGACAAGTATTTGCCATAACATGCCGCTCTCAAGTGGGTTTCTTAATAGAAAAATTGAATCTTGCTACTTAGAATCAATAAGAGTGCCGTGTAGGAGGAAAGAGAACAGTGAAATGTTCAGTGTTGATTATTAAAAGAAATTCCTTCTTTACAAACTCTGGTCTTTGTGAGTTGCTTCAAGTAGCAGAAACAAAAGCATTTTTGTAATTACTGGTTTAGTATGACGTTTTATATGCTGCGCGATTATTAGAAATTTATTATTTGCTGAATTTAATACTGAATAACTAAATATATTAATTCATATTCTTTAGGTATAAATTATTTCATTCTTTTCTCTATAAATTAAAAAGAATGCGGTTCCCCTTTAATTGATTTATATTTGCTGTATTTTGTTGTATTTTGTGTTTAATGTATATAATATCTATTTATATCTGAAGTGTGTGTGTAATACAATACAAAATTCAAATTGTACTGTATTGTATTCAAGCATGCATATGTATGTGTGTATATTTTTACGTGTGTGTGTGTGTGTAATATAAACTTTTTTTTTTTTGGAAATGTTCTTTTTATGAATTTTTTATTTTCATGATTCCGGACCGGTATGTTCCATTTTTAATTACAATTTAAGATTTCTTCGTGAATCATGAGCTGACAGAGGCGCAGTCCGAATAGGAAGACAGAAAGCAAGAAAAAGAGAACGTGGGAAAACTTTCGGAATTTGTATTCTTTAAAAGGAAATTTAGTCGAGATTGCATATTTGGTTTCGACTCATTTAAACTCTACAGAACGGTAGGCACGAAAGAAAAAAGGTCAAAATTCGGAGGTTTAAAGTGAAACCTGAATTCGACTGATTAGAAAAGAATTATTTTTAGAACGCAGATGAATTGAAGTTTTTCTACACTCGTATTAACTCTATATTTTTGTATAATGCATTTTTATGAATGTATGTATGCAAACGATATTTAACTCTTAACAAATCTTAATTAAGATTTAAACAGTTTGTATATATAAATGAATGGGTTTTGGGTGGGTGGAAATTAAATATATTAAGTGATTTAATTATTTACCGGATTAACTAAATTTCACCCGGTCAGTTCCATTTTTAAGTGTATGTGCAAAGTGTGTAGAAATAATAAAAGAGAAATTAATCTCTGCAAGTTAATGTAATATTTGAGAATTTTATTCGAGAACCATATTTTCAATTAAATTTTTATTAACCAAGTTGTAATGTAAGTTTGTAATCCTAGCAGTGCTTAGTAATGAATATTACTAAGCTGAAATATGAACTGATATTTTTTGGTCCTTAATTGCTTAGTTTTGTGGTTAAGATTTTTCGTAAACCTTTTATTTTTATATATTGGATAAATTATATTTCTTTTCGCTAATTATTTTTTTAATTGTGAGCTAGCTGATATGGGCGATTAACTGACGTCCGCCACATTAATAACATTGATTCAGTAATATCGATTAATTTTGATGGTTACAAAAAAAATTGATAACCATAAAGAATATAAATATCATTTTAAAGTATACTTTCATTTGCTTTCGACAAAATGAAAATATTATTTTAAATTGTTCTTGCACAATAACACATAGAGCGTTCTGATTGGTTTGCAGTGGTCTCAGAATAGCGAAAAATAGTTTTTTCAATTATTGAAATCGGAGACTCTGTCGAGATTTTATTTCCCGGTATCTCTCAATAATGAAAAGTGGAGGAAGTTAGGCGACTATAGGTGACGAGTTAGAACGCCGTGAATTTTCAAAGGAATTAAAAACTGATGACGTCAGTGCTGTGATTGTGGCTGTGGAGTTTATCATGGTCACTCCCTCCGCCCTCTTAAAAAATGTTTGTAGAAGTAATGTTTTTAGATTTGTTTCGAAAATGAGAGTGTGATGATGGTGGAAAATGTTATCAATAACACGTATCTAAATATCATAAACTTTCTTATGAAATAAAAATTGACGAAATTGGACTAGTGTTTTGGGCTGGAGGACTGATTCTTTAGTTTTAGTAATGGTCTCTAATATTTATTTTTTATTCTAAAAATTAAAAAAATGTCTATACGATTTGATTTGCCATTTGTAAAGGGGATCTTTTGTAATCACTATTTATTATTTATAATTTTTATATATATTTATATTTGCTTAAAAAATTGCAAAGATCTAATACTGATTTTTCCCTCCTCCAGGTAAATCGGCAAGATGATAATCGCACGTCCATGCGAGAGACGAGTCCGAACGCTCGTGGTGTTTGTGGTGGTAACATACGCGCTCTCGAGTTGCCTCTATCTCTTCCTGGATAGAGAACCGCCTTCCCTACTCTTACTGCCAAACGCCACCTGGTGGAGGACGAACTCGCCTGCCTATAATATGTCACTTCTAGATGGTATGTTGTTTCTTTTGGTTTCGTTTTTTTCCATTTATTTCATTTTTTGCTTTCTCATATATTAACGTGCATGTGAATCTATCCGTACATTCACATAAACACGGCAATTCAAAAATTCAACCACTTCGGTAAAAATAAATTTGGTGCCAATGGCATGCTGCTAATAATACTTAACTACGTGTATTAGATTATACTGTAGAAATTCGAAGAGACCACTCCTGTTAATTTTAGATATGCTACAAGTCAATAAAAGATCGTGTATACTCTTTTATTTAAAGATGGAATAGTTTTCTCCCCCCTACCTACCTTTCATGACAACAAGTATTTTAAAGTTTATAGCTCCGAAATAATTTTAATGCAATGGTGAATTTAGATTTTTTGCATCTCTTGCAGAATACAGGGGCGATTATAATTAAAGTGCAAGTGTTTGAAAGACTATAGAAGAGGGAGATGGGGAAATAAATTACACAATTTAAAAAAAATTGGTTGAGTTTCTTCAGTGGCTGGCTTTGTATTAAAAGTTATTTAATCTTGTTTTTATCTTTATGTGTCAAAGTGCCTACCATTTTGTTGTTGCTTTAAAATGCAGCATTACAAGATTTGTCCTAGAAATTCACCAGGAAACATTAGGTGCTTCTGTGGATCACGCTGTCTTGCGTCTGCAGCATTTGATTGGACTTGAAGGCTCACATATTGAACAAATATTGTTATAATCCATTTTATATCTTTTAACAAAGAAAAATGTTATAAAGTAATGTAAATAAAAAGCGTCACCTATCGAAAAAAAATGAACCAAATATTTTTATTGTGTAATTCATTTCCCTATTCTGTAAATATAACAAATACCAAGTTTCTCCAAACCAATTAGTTTTTCATCTAGAGTCTTTCAAACACTTGCACATTAATTATAATCATTTTGTATTTAAGTAGACAATTGATCTTTTAAATTCTATGCTAATTATATGAACATAATAAACAAACAGGGACCTAATTAATTATATTTAACGACGTGTTAAAACTATTTTAATATTTTAGAATTCATAGAATTTGACGTTTCTATTTGGAAATTTATTAAATAGGATGATAATAATTTAATCGACTTCTCCGCCCGTAAACGAGACCTACTCCCCCCTTAAACGAGACCTATTCCCCCCTAAATGACTCGGCCAAACGAAAACTTACTCCCTTCAGTGGTCATCAGAAAACTGTGTTTTTTTTATTTATTTATTGTATATTTTGATTCATTTTTTAATTATGGAATATTCTTCTCAACATTTTCATACCATATCACCATTTAGTGGCGTAATATCGATCAAAAAATTTCTTTATGGTGTTTTGCCTCTAGATAATTTTTTATAAGCAAACCCAACGAATTACAAAACTAAAGAATTTGTTAACTTAAAGAATCGTCATTAGTGCAGATCCCACATTAAACGAAAGGTGTCATTTTTGTGGTGAACTTTTGCACATAAGCAGCTGAGGAAATAGCTCATGTTTTAAAATGTTAAGGAGTTACACGTCTACCTTATTAAAATAGGAATTTAGGAAAATTTTCTTGACACAACACATCGTCTTGTCTTAACATACCATCTTCGAAACTACTTCAGTCTAACAAGGACTCGAACTTGTCCTTGGTGTGCTGAAAAAGGTCATGACAATCTGCAATGTACCGCACAGAAAAAATGCGGAAATATGCCTCCTTTTCGCACTTTTGTCCATCCTAGCGATTTGAAAAAAAGGTTATTATTATTAAAATAAAGTAACAAATTTCTTAACCAGAAGCTATACAAATACTTAAATTTTTAACATCTATAGGTTGAATTAGTTTTGCATCTGCCATCAAAAATTCTTCCTTTACCATCAAAGGCATTCAAATCTTGTTAATAAATTTCTTAGTTCAAAAAAAGTAGACATAGTTCCTAAAGATACATTCAATTTGTGCGAATCGAATCCCTATCGAATATACTTATTATTTAATCTGAGCAATATGATTCAACTTTGAAATTGACCTAAATTCAATTTTACAGGATTGTTCGCTTTTAGAACAGTTACAATGAACAGAGAAGGGCCTTGAAGAGCATGCCGAAATTGTAATTGATAACTAGCGACCCTCAGATTCTGAGGGAAATTTCCATGGTTTGGGCGAAATCGCCATTAGGAGCTTCGTCATCTTCTACTAAACCGACTGATGGTTTTCTCCATTTAACAGATACACATGAGCTGAGCTGAAAGTTAGTTAAACTGTAAACTCCTGTAAGTTAGGTAGCTGTAAACTCCGACTGTGAATCAGTGCCGATCCGCAGTGTTTCAAATTCCATACACTACGATCCAAATGAAACTATTGATGAAAGACTTGATGTTGCAGAGCATCTATAACCATCTGCTAACTCTTATTCTACTAATAGCTATTTTGCCTCGAAAATTGAAAAAGGTCTCATTTCTATGGGTTAGTTTTAAAACTTATGACCATAATTAGTCTTGCCCATGACAAGTATTTAAAAAGTCATCCATTTAAGAGATTGCAAGAATTTCTTAATCTTGTTCCGATTATCTATTGGCTGTATTTATTTTATCGTTTTCCCTTTAATTATATTAGGAAAATATTTTTTTCTTAATTTTTGATTTTATATTTCATAATTATATTTCATTTTTGACAACTGTATTAACTCATTTTTATTTGTTGTTTTTAACATAAGGTTTTATGGTTTGTACTGCTCACAAGGGACATTTTTAATGTTCATATTTCTTTTAAATCATATATACGGCACAAAATAGTCAAATATGGCTTTTGCATTATTAAATCTCTCTAAAACAACCAAATTTATGAAGATTAATGCATTTAAAAAGAACAACTAGCTAATACTACTGAAAGGTAGACAAAGCAATTAAAATAATGCAACGTAAATTCCTTTTTCAATTTGAAACTATGCATAACTTTACAGATCCATATCTGTGAAGTTATGCATAAAATAATTGATTGAAATCAGACACAATCATTATTCCAGTCAGACTGTCTTATTCCCAAAACATGCAATTATGAATGAAATCATTCTGATTATTTTCTGTAAAATTTAACATCTCTCAAATTTAAAAAAATCGTTTTGGATTTTAAATAGTATGTTTTCTGTATTTAAAATTTTTTCATCATTACTTTTAGGTTACTACTTCAATTTTAGAAGTTTCGTTAAATAATACTTTTTGTTTACATTTATTACACATTAATAAAATTATTAAATATTTTCATATTAATTATTAATAATCACTAAAATTATTTGAATAGGCATGATTAACACTGATGTGGGAAATGGTTTTCCCAAGTGTTTAAAAGTGCAAAATGCTGTCTGCTTTTACCCATTTTCTTATGACTTAGCGATTCAATATAAGTTCCTTATTTTTACTGATTATTCCTACTCGCTGCTTATCCCGCTAAAAAGTTATCTGCTTCTAAAAGATATTAATATAACAGATTTAATATTTTTTTTCTCTTGCTAATATTATAAAATTTCTTGTAAATGATGTTTAGTTTATCTCATGTTATTCATTATCATTATATTGAATGACTTTGTATGAACTTTCTAAAATGTATTGATTTCATTTATTATTCAGGTTCAAATGATATGAAGTGGCTTGTAGATAATCCAGGGTTTGAATTTTTAATCAACAATAAGCGGTGTGATGGTGTTGATCCAGTATTTCTTGTTGTTTTTGTTCATTCTGCACCTACTAATTTTCACAAACGTCAAGTTATTAGGTGAGTAAAATTCACTACATTAATGAAACAAGCTTGTCTTGTTGGTTTTTATAAGTATTTTAATGTTTTGTTACAAAAAACGTTTTACAACCTTTAATGAATACTTGCATTTGTTATTATTATTTTAGTCTTTGGTTATTGCATCAGTTCATATACATCTTTTAAAAATTTCTGCTAAAAAACTAAGTTTTTTGAAACTTCTCACCACCTATAAAAGTTTTGAAATGTTCATTAAAGTGTTATTTTATTTCAATATTCATTCATTCAATATTCATAAAAAATAAAATTACTTTCTAGATTATAAAAAGTTAAAGGATTATATTTTAAAAAGTTAAAGGATTTTCAATTTGAAATTTTTTTACTTGCAATTGACAATCTGAGAAATTATTTATGTATGGTTAACATCTTCCCATTGACTGATGAATAGAAATAATTTATGTGAAATCATGAATTATCTTTTGCATATATTAGCATTTTAAGTGCAGTGCTGTTATGTCTTTTGATTTGCATAATTTATTTATATAGCATTCACATAAGCTATAAATTATTTACGAGTCATCAAAATTATCTTATTATATTTTGTTCACCATTTCATTTAGCCATGGTAATGTTTTGACATTTGTTACTTTTTTATGTTAAAGAAGTTATTTACAACAATATAAAATGAAAATACTTAAGGTGGAAATATATATAATTCAAATTCATTGAGGAATCAGTCACATTTATATTGTCTTTTTTCTTTTCACAGGTAAAAGTAATCAAAATAACATGCATGCATATATAATATAAACAAATAAATTTTACAATTTCTATTATTAAGTTATACCCATTTTAAGCTTTAATATTATATGAGTATTTTATTCAATTTCCTTGTTTGTCGAGCTTCATGAGTCTTTAATATACTGAATTAGTAAATTTATCAATATTGCATTCATTAAACAAGTTATATAGGTGTTTGATGCAGTCATTCTTTTTATTCCTTCTACTTGAGGGATGGTTTTAATGAAATATCCAAACATTTATGTTTCCTTATACATAATACTGTCATGGAGTGGCTATGAAATTCATATCTTGAAATTTGAGTCATATTCTTGAATTATAATAGCACAGTTTCAAGATTATTTATAAGTGTTTAGCTAATATAATCTTTGGAAAACAAATTGAATCATTTTGATACCCATCTGTACTCCTATTTTCTACTTTAATAAAACTTCAGATATTGTAACTTTACTTATGTGAATGTAGTTTGTAATTTACATATGTATATGTAGTTTGTAATTTTATTGTATGCTGGAGCTTTACACTTGGATGCAAGGCAAATTTGCAGTTAAGACATCTTTCATTTATTTAGATTTAGCATTTTCGCTAAAATTTTCTGTTAGACAGTTTTGAAAATATTTTATTTATATATGTCTCTAGAAATGAATTGATTTGTTCTGTATCATATTGAAAATGAAAGGCACAATAAGAAACGTGCACAGCTTTAATGTAATTTTAAAATGGAGAGCTTCATTACTTGATGTGAAACTAAAAGAAAAAAAACTGCTAGTTCAGCAGTTTTAAGTAAGATCGAGAAAAATGTAAACAATCGCTATTCATATGTTAAAGTAGAAGTTTTCTTATCTTAAAATTAAATGGCATTAAAAAGAAATATGATATATATACATGTACATCAGAAATTGTTTGTTTTAAACTCTGTATTTCTTGAAAACTAAGACATCTAAATCTTCATAATTTAACTCAACACTCTGTACAGATTATCTTTAATATTTTTATGATGAAATGATTAGTTATTAGCTCTTTTTAAATTTGAAATACAATAGATCATATAAAATGCTTGATTGAATATTATTTTATGTAAAAAAGTGTTATAAATGTGAAGACAGTAATTTGAAAAAGGTAACAAGTTGAATTGATAACAATTTTATCAGAATTGTAGATTGATATGAAATTTTGTGTTAAATCTTGTATCAATGTTTTTACTATTTTTTTTTATTTGTGTTAAGTGAATGCGATTAATTCTTTATTAAGCTAACAAATGTATTTTATGCCATTGTATTAATTTACACGAAAGTTAGTGGTAAAAAGGCAATTTTGCTGTTTGACTTTACACCACTGAGGCTTTACCCCCTCTCCTTTCCTGCCTTTCATAATACATTAAGGGATTGGATTGTGAGATTTAGTGGTGCAAGAGCCATACCTGACCATACTGTGCAAGATCTATGGTTAAAATATTAAATACTTGTCTTATCTAAAAATATGTAAAAGTGAAAACTAATTAATACATTAAGGGATACAGGCTCTTAGAAGATAAACAGGCAGTATTATATTATCTAAGTATATGGAAAAATTAAAAGGAGAGCATCCCTTGTGATCTTCTCTTTCTCTTTATTATTTAAAACTTTCCTTGATTGAATGTAGACAAACTTTTTTCATGCTAAATAATCAACTTACAATAGTTTGAAATGTTGATTTGTCTAAGTAATTGTTCTCAATTTTTATATAATTTTTTTTTCAGAAATACATGGGGACATGAAGGAAATTTAGCTCATGATCCTATGAGAATAGTCTTTCTGTTGGGTACTGTTAATGAAACTAAAGTACAGCAACAGATTGAGGAAGAAAATGCTCTCTACCATGATGTGATTCAAGGTAATTTTGTGGACAGCTATCGCAATCTCACATATAAACATGTTATGGGCTTAAAGTGGGTTACTTACTACTGCCGCCAAGCCCGCTTTGTTTTCAAAACAGATGATGACATATTTGTTGATATTTTTCAACTTACAACCTTCCTCAAAGATACCTTTGGACAGACGGGTGGTGTGGCAAATCTTATGATGTGTTACTTAATCCGTTCACCCCACGTGAAACGCAGTCAGCGAAGCAAGTGGCGAGTGAGCTTCAAGGAGTACCCTGCTAGGAAGTATCCTACTTATTGTGCTGGCTGGGGTGTACTTATGAGTCCAGATGTTGTTTTTAAACTATACCTTTTATCTTCCAAAATACCTTACTTCTGGGTAGATGATGTGCATGTAACAGGTACATTGGCAAGCCATGTGGGTATTTCGCATGTCGACTTTACTGAAAAACTTGCCTTGACAGCTATTGATGTGGATAAGTGGTTGAATAGTGAGAATGTAATCAAGCCTTATCTTTTTGGCTACCCGAATTCTGATTCAGAAACAATTCTAGCTCTCTGGAATCGAACGATGCAGTATTATCATAGGCCGCTGGTGCCATCTAGGTAGCAGGAATCACAATCTTTTTCTCTGTCCAGCGTCACTCAATGAATATTGTTGTGAATTGCCAGTATCATTCATAGCCAGAATTTTGCAACCTGTGGATGAATGCTCTACTTGAACATTGTATGTTCCTATCGTAAAGTAAATATTATAAGGCTTTTAAAGTGTATTCTTTTTATTTAGGTAGTAGTGACAGGAAGAGATCTGATAATTTTAGTGTCTACATATATTGATTGTGATAATTTATTAATTTTTAAAAACATTATTATTATTATTATTATTATTTTTTTTTTTTTTTTGAGTTTTACAGTGCTAACCTTCTTGTTGATTCTATTAATTTCCTAAAATGTATTTGAATAAACATAATGATTTAAGACACTGAAATGAAATTGTCTGCAATATTCTTGCTTTTGGTGTATAAGTACCAATGTTGCAATATCATTCACTGCCATCAATTTTTCATGCTGGTTCTTGTTAGATTAGAATTTAAATCTAATACATACTCATTTACAAGTACTTGGCATTGTTGAGCTTCACTAGAAACAAGAGAACATAAAGTGACTTACAATATAAGTATATAATTTTTATTCCAAAATAGGATTTTAATAGGTTAATCTTAACTATCTTTTGTTTTCCTTAGTAAGAAGATTTTTCATTAAAATTTGATTTAAATTTATTACTAAATTTCTGTAAATTGTTTTTTACTTAAATGTGTGGAATTTTTCTATGTTAAGAGAAAGGCAAAATTTTTGCTGACTTAAAAATTAATAAAATAGCCTTATAAATTTTTAAATAGCATTAAGAAAATATCCATTATAAACTACTAAAAGTATTTTATTAATTCTATCAAATTATTTAAACATTTTACTCAAAAATTGAATTTTGAAACTCTGTTTATTGGAGGTATAAATTTTAAAAATATTTTACATTATCTGATATAGCAGACTTGTTCGATACGTATATTTGTTTTAAAATATGTGCTACAAACTATATATATGAACCATTTTCTTTAATAATTATTGGAATTTAGTAATCTGTTGAGAGGTAAATAATATATTTTATTTTTATGTCCATCTTGAGTTATACATTTTTGCTTTTATTTTTAAAATGTAAGGATTGTTCTTAAAATATTCATTGGGTGACCTGACTAAGGCAAGCAAGCATAGTAGTCTTCTGCCATTATTATATATTTTGAGTGTTTATTGGCAGAGACTGACTGATCCATTTCTTTACTGTGATAAAGTGTTGAAATGATATGTAATGATTGCCTGAAATTCTCAAAGTATTTCTAAAGATAGGTTCTCTTGTGATATAGACAATGTGTGTCTACCAGAGCAGCTATAACTTAACTATGCCTGATGCAAATTTTGTTTTCTTACATCCTTGTCTGTATTTGTTTTTAATGTACTGCTTATGATTCTTGCTTTTAATGTAATTTGTTATTTAACACTGATTATTGTATGTTTCTATCTTGTCCTTTTTTTTATGTCAATTGTTCATTTTAGTGCATATACAGTATAGTTTTTTAATGTTTATTTATTTTCATATGACTGATGTAGGAGTATTACTATATCACTTTTTTGTTTATGATCGTACTATTCACACCAACTGTTGATATTCTCATATTGTGTTCTATTGTCAATACTTATTCAAAATAATTTGAAGAAGTGAAAATATTTTCCAAATTTGTAGTTTCTATGAACTGTGACTTATTTTGTAAATTCTCTGGTATACTAGTTTTGGCTAAAAAAAAAATGCTTAGATCAAATGTTTTCATTTATGCATCAAAAATGTCTGTAAAAATTTCTAGAATGGTATCTATCTTGCAAAACGTCTACATTTTAAAAAAATATTTGATTCAATTAACAATGTTTTTAAAAAATTCATTTGCACAGAGATGACATGTGATGCTAGTTTTCTTGAAGTAGTTTAAAAATTTAGACATGGTTATAAATGCCACTTAAATTATCAGTATAAGCTATATATATAGTAGTTTTATCCTTCCAGATCTTCTTAACCTTTAGTTCATGAACAAGAATAATAATAGTTATAAATGAAAGCATAATATTAAAATTTGAATCATAAAACATTAAAATTTCAAACTTTTTAAGGAGGAAAAAAATTAAATTGAGGACTTTTTTTCACCTTGTTAATTATTTTACTGCTGCAAATTTAGAAAAAAGTTATTTTATTAATTACTATACTTGAAATGTCATGGGAGATTAGATTAGTGTATAAAACCTTAGACTTCAAATTATCATTTCTTATAGATGGATATATTTTTGTTGTAGGAAGAAAGGGGAAGAATATCTATGCAATAAGTATGATTTTTAATCCCCCATCCTCAAAAGCTCATTACATTATCTATTTTTTTTTTTTTTTAGAATTAAAATTTTCTGTATTTTTCTAGATAGAGATCTATTTTTTCTGATGGTACTAGATTTTATACATATGCAATTTTAAATTCAGTTTTTTTATTACAAATATTTATTTAATGAGTGATTAATGCCTAATTTGTATTAAACATCCTGTCTTTAAATGTATTTGCTAAATATTCAAGGGTAGTCAAGAATTTTTAAAAATTAGACAGCTCATACTATGAGGTAAATTTGTTAGATTCAACATTTCTCTTTTCATTTTGCTTTATTGTAAAATTTCTTCACTAAAATGAAACACTGTAGTCATGCTTGATGATATTGAATGAATAATTATTAACATAAAGATCTGTTCAGATCAATAAGCTATGCATAATAATTTTAAAAGGCAAGGTGTTTATTGCATTAATTTATGTCAATATCTGTTAAACTTGCTTCTCATTATGCACTTCTGTCAGTTCAGTGCTTGATATTTTTTCATGCATTTTGTTGGTCATATCAATTAATTTGGTAATTATTTTTCTTAATACTAAACTATGGTTATTTTTTAAACAATTATTTTAAATCAGCAATTATTTTTTAATAGAATGCATTGACAAAACAATTGTATGATTTTGTTATAATAATTAATTGCAGCTTTCTTAACAGTGGTGTAATCTTTAAGAAACTATACTTTTTTTGTTAATTTTGATCTAACACTGTTGACTTTTTTAAAAATTTCTAGTGCTATATGTATAATATTATTAATTATTACATGTAATTGAAAAATGTGTAATAAAATAATTCACTTGTATTTTACTTTCTTTTATATGAAAGCTTTATTAACACCCTTGTTATATCAAAAGTGCTGAATAGAAATAGCAATAATTCAATACCCAACAGATAGTATCAAGTTTAAGGTCCATCTTTGCATAATAATGCTAATTTTTTTCTCACTTATATTTTATAATACACATAAAAATAGCTCTCTTAAACTTTTGCTTTATCTTAGTTTTTTTCCCATCTGGAATTTTTTAAAAAGAACTTGCATTTTACTGAATAATCTAGGAATTATTAAATGATAAGCATCCTATCTTCTTGATCTGTTATCTTTATGTAATGTAGCTTCTGCACTCTCTTTTTGTTCTAATATTAATAATAACCATGTGCCAAACTTTAGCATCTTTGTTAATAGCTGGTGCTCTCTTTATGCTGTGCCAAATTTCATAACTTAATGCATACTCATCTAATTCTTTTTAAGGCTTTGTAGGATGTTGATGCTAAGTACTTGATTGTTTCTTGTGAAATAAGTAAATTCATATTAAAAAAAATAATTACAGGTCCAAACTTTAATGTATAATTAGAAATTATGGGTTTAAAATTTTGAATCAAATTATTTTCTTCGTGAATATTGTAATTTTTTTTGTCAGTCTTTTGTTTCAGTATTTAATTTTGGTAAATAAATCTACAAATTAATAATGTCATTTAAAAAATGTTAACTTATCACATCATGTTTATAGCATATCTAAATATTTAAGAGTGTAAAATATATATGTGTAACAAATTCAGTTTCTGAATTGAAGAAAAAATATGCAATATGTATGTTATAAAAATTAAACTTAATTTAAATTGTTGTATTTCTTAGCAATTAATATTTTGTATTTTTATGTCATTTTTTACATTTATTTTTAAAAAGCACATAATTATAAAATTGGATGTGAATTTTATTAAGTTCTTTTTATTGTCAATTCTGCCAACATGTTTTGCACTTCATTGTACAATACATTTATATAAGATATCTGTTATGCTTGTGACATATATTCCTAATTATATTTTTCATATTAACTTTATAATGTATATTGTAGTTATCTATGTATTTATACCATTAATGTTGTTGGTGACATATGTCTGCTAGTGCCTTTCTTTAATTGAAATTCATTATTAATTAAATCATCTCAATTTTTATTTTCATTATTTTATAGTATAGTAGCATTTAAAATATTTACAGTAGATTGGGGAATTTCAATAATATCCAGCAAAGTTTACTATGTTTTGTTCCACTCCATAGTTTTATTTACACATTTAAGCATCTTATTTGTTCATAAATAATATAAAGTTTTTTTAAACATTGCTATAGTTAAAATGCAAAGAAAAGGGAAATGATGCATTATTTCTAAAATAATGAGAAAGATTTTGCTTGTATAACAATTTTATATTTTTTCTGTTGCCTATTTTAGCATTAAAACTCCCTAAGGGTGCTCTAGTTGCCATTTTCTTTTTATATATGAAACTTTTTCTCAGGGGGGAGAGAATTACCTGTTCCTGAGTTATCATATCAGTTATTAATTTCTCAATTTAGCTAACTGCAGTTCATTATTGATTTAATTAAACATTGTAAACATAGTGGACTCTCAGTAATCCTGCATATTTCGGCCCAGCTGCTGGATTACGTGTCTTAATTGCAAAAACTGTGTTTATTGCATAAAATATAAAAAATAGGTTTAATATAATATTATTACAAAATATAATTAATAAACTATTGTTTGTCATACCTTGAGCACTGATATTGATATAAAGATTTTTATTTACGGCTTCCTATTTGGTTTTATTAAATTTTTGGACAATAAAAACAGAGTTGGTAAATAGGCAAAGTAAGCAAATTCCAGGGGGCCACATGATTCTGTCCCCCCCCCCCCCCCCAAGATCTCTATTTTTTAATTTGTGCCATTTTCACAAAGAGCAAAAGGTCTTAGACAAAGGTCATGCACATGTTAAAACAAAATTAAGCATTGCTTAAATTTTGAAATATTATTCTAATAGCATTCCTAATTTACTGCCTTTACCAAGTTTTTTTTTTATGTTTTATAATTCTAACAAGATATAATGCTATGTAATTTAAAAATTTATTTAAAATAGTATAAAATTCCATAAGTTTTTTGGAATTATTTTTTAATTCAAACTTAAAATCTTTCATAAAACGTTGAGATTCTAAAAACACCATTCTTGAAAGTAATATGAAATTAAATATTCTGCTATTTAAGTTTGTCAAAATGTAATAACATTGCTTTTATAAATTAATCTTAAAATAATAAAAATATCTGGTTTTTGAAGTTGGGAACCCAGATTTAGATTGCCTTAAGGGCCCCCTAGAGGGTTCAATCACATCCTGATAATAGGGACTAGATTGATGCAGTGCTCGATTATTAAGACTACTGTACTAGTGAATCTGAAAATTTTATTAATTTTTATTAAATTTATTCTTTTAAAAATTATATTTAAAAACAATGTTTTTTGTATTGCCTGTGCTTAAATGTCTTCATTACTAGTTCATTTACCACAATTGTATTTAAAGATTGAATCAGGTTTTTGATACATTTCCTCAGTTGGTGTGTTTTATATTGTGGTATTTCTTTTGTGTTTGATTCTTTTAAAAGTAATGTGCATTTAGTTTTAGATTTTGCACATATTTGAAATATTGTTTCTGCATTCCTTATTTTGCTTTTTGACAAATGTTTCTCAGGACTTTGTATTAACTATCTCTTTCCCATCAAATTTTTTTTGTTTGATATTTTTTTTTCTTTCTGTGTAATATCTTTTTAAAGTTTATGATGTGAATCTATATTTAATTTTTTTCCCCTTCTGTGTCCATGTGTTCAGCATTTTGTGTTTTATGTTATCATTATTCATAAAACATTTGTGAAATTCTCAAATCTCTCTACAAATAAAATCATCATAAAGAAACATATTTTTATTTTTTTCATTGTAGTTACATACTCCTTTGACATATTTTTCCCACAAGTATGAATATAGGTTTAAATCAAACTAAAATTTACCTTATTATTCGTAATTTTATTAAAATAATTGCTTAACTTACTTGTTATTCAACATTCGATAGAAAAAAAAATTAGAAATCGATATAACATTCAATTCTAATGAAATTATTTAAAATTTAATTCTGCAATTCATTTGTTAAACATTTTCGTTTTGTAAGATTGACTAGGCTACCAAAAATGTTATGGCTTCTTCAAAATTGGAAAATTAAATTTAATATTGCAAAATACTTCTCAAATCACATTACCTTGCTAACAAAATTATTATTTATTAATTTTCTCCTAAAAATAGGAGGAGTAAGAGTATATAACTAAATTAATATTTTTCCTTGAGCAATATTTTTGTATGTTGTACTAGTTTAAACTTTGTGACAAAAAAAAATGAAAAAATAAGTTTTCTTTATATTTTATAAATGTGTTGTTTTTTACATCATTCAAATGTGGCTATAATTAGCCCATAGCTGTTGGCAAAAATTATTATGATGGCAGATGTATGCAGAAATGTCCATATTCTTTGGGTATGAAATTGCCTTGATTGCTTAGTGGAACTAAGCAACTAAGATAAGACAAATACATACATTATGCAAAAAAAGTAGGACACTAGATTGTTTTTAAAAATAAAGTTTTATTTCCATTTTTACTGCAATTATTTTTTAGATCTTTCACCGAAAAAAAGACAATTATAAAAAGAACAAAATATAAGTGGTTTTAGTAAAGAATTATCTTTCCATTAGCTTTTATGACTTTGAAAGTGAATCATACGAAGATTGGATTTCTATTTGACACAAATTATCCCATGGGATATTTAAGGCCAAACTGCTTTCCACCAGCATATACTCGACGAACAAGCATTGCTCATATATTTTCTACCATATTCAGATCGGAACCTTTAACTAGCCATGGTAAAACCTGCACATTATTTGCAACAAACCAATTTTTTCCTTTGGCGGTGTAGATTGAGGCTCCATCTTGTTGAAACATCCGCTGTTCTCCTCCTAATCCGGAGCCTTAAGGAAGAAGCTCAGAATGCAGAACATTAATGTAGTCTGTATGCTTCTGCCTACCATTGAGAAAGACCAAACTTATTCTTCCTCTATAACCAACTGCTAACCAAATCATGAAACTTCCTCCTCCCATTTGTCTAGTTGAATAATAATGTTCTGCATTCTTTAAACAATGCCAGTATTAATAATCGTCTGAACCTTCTAAGTTAAAATATTTTTCATCTAAAATTTTGTGGCCCATGACATGTGTTCCTTAGCCCAAGACAAACAATTATTAATATGTGTTTGTTTCCACTTTAGATGATGCCTCCTGTTTTTGAAAACGAATCTTTTGGACCTTTGGATGTAGTTGTATATTGTTTGCTTGGACACATGAATAAGTCCTGCTTGATTTCGAGCTTTTGCAACACTTCCAGTACTCTTTTTAAGCTCATGAGAAAGTTTTCTTTCATCACGAGACGTTAACTTTTTAGGGCTACTAGTCTTTCAGATTCCGTTCATGTTTGGAATTTTAACAAAGTTAGAAACTGTATGCGGGCTGACGTGCAGTATACGAGCGATCTCTCTAATACCTTTACCTTCATTTTATATGCAACAATTTGACCCTTTTGAAAATCATTTAAGGGTATATCTCTAGACATTCTGAAATTAAAGTATCGGTGAAATTTTTAACAGACTACGTTTTTCTGAGGAAAAAAATGTTTAAAAAAGTATATACTTACTCTACTACTTGTGCACATTCCCACAAATAAGAAAAATGTAGTAGGTGTCCTACTTTTTTTTTTAACACACTATAGATCATATATTCTCCTCTTTCTAATTACAAATAGTGGTAGCTATTTCATTTTTACATTAAAATAAAGAAAACATTGTTAAATAAAACCTACACAAGAATCTATTAGCCAGGATAAAAATAGAAAAATACAGAAAACGACTTTTTGCGCAGTGTATTGCATGGATTAGCATCAAAAGTATTACCAATTGACAACTTTGATTCTTTAATTTCTTTAAAGTAAAGTTCATTTCACTTGTACCCCCCCCCCCCCCTCTTACGTTTGGAATTTTAGGAGAAAAATTAATCCTGTACAAGAATTTCTGAGGATAACATGCTTGTAATAATTTATAGTATTTCTTGCTGTATGATTCATTAGTATGTTATCACAATCCTAGAAGTCCTTTGTTAATAGTGATAAAAAAACGTATAGCATATGTTTATTCTTTTTAATTCTTCCTTTTTGAAAAGCGTTGAAAACTTGATTTTTATTTTTTTAAATAAATAAATCATACTGCATTAATTACCAGGTATTATGCTTGAGAGTTTCAAATCTGTAGGACATGTCTGTTTTGTTTCTAACCTAAAGTTTTTAATTAAACTAGGCTTGAGGCAAAATAATTTAAATGGCGATTTAAAAAGTTGCTTTTTTTGATTCCATCCATGATGTTTGTACTTTTTCTTATATTTATTGCTGGTTGATTGTATCTGGATTTTTTTATGACCTTCAGATTTATTGTCGAACATCCTAGATAAAATTTTTTATATGTTGTGGTTTGCGCTATTGTCAAAGATAATTTTGAGTCTGGAGAATCATTTTTGAAAAGAATATTTGACCATCAAAAGACTAAAGAATCTTGTGCAGTAACGCAATAACTCTTTTAATTCATTTGTTGCCAAGTGCGTGACTACAAAGCCGTGTGAAAGTAGTGTATTCGCGCATTGAAGCGTACAATTTCTGGACTGTAATTCTTTCACTATTGTTATGCATGAATAGTCGAGAAGTTTTTAAATTGTATGGTGGACTTAAATGTGTTCAAGATGAAAGTTAGTTCTTTGTGCGTGTGTATGTGAGAAAAATTTGCAGAGAAATGTTTTTTAATAAGAATAGTCTGCCAATGCCCTTTTTATTTTCTTTATATAAAAAAAATATTGGAATCATAGAGAAAAAAAAAAGACTGCGATTCTTAGGAATTTTTCGCATTTCAGATCTCCTGAAGTCTGAAAACTACATTTTTGAAATAGTCTTTGTCTATGGACATGATATCAAAAACGCTTGGAGCTAGGTAGGTAATATTTGCTATGTAACCTCTACACCAAATTTTTAGACCTTCATAGACTTTCAATAAAAATCCATTCATAAGAAGTTTGTCTTTCTGTTCGAATACGAATGAACACGATAACAATAAAATGCAAACTTTGGCGTGTAGTTTTAGCATTTAAAGTGTAGATCCACATCAAATTTTGAACCAAAAAACGTCAAAGGATTGAATGCCTATCGGTCTGTATTTTCACATGCATATAAACACGATAACTAAAAAAACGCAACGACTTGCATAAATGAAATTTAATATGTGGTATTCTTTCTAAAGTTGTTCTGTGTCAAATTTTGGCTTCATTTTTTTTTCAAAAAGCCTTTCTGAGTTTTTCGATTTTCTTCACTATACTACAACGCTCAACACGTCCGTCACTATATGGAAGGGTCGAAAAAGACGGAGAAATACTCTACAACTACATATGTTGCCATACGATTTGCCATAGTCTTTATTTCCCAGAGTAACAAATTCTCTCGAGGGGAACCTCAAAAATGGGGCTAAAGAGGTTCCGGCATGGTGCCTGTTTCTCGTCATCCTAGTGGGTACAGAAAAGATGTGGAGTTGGCTACCCTTTACCGATGACGAGACGTGCCTCCTTCGCGATCGTTAGGATTCAATCGTTTAATGCTGCCATGGTATTTCGGCCATTCAGATTTAATCGAATACCTCAAGGTGGGGTCAAGTAATCCTTTTGAGGAGGCCTATACGTGCGATTTGTATGCTTCGTTATGTAGTAAAGAAAATATGCATAGTAATGGCGAACAATAGTTATGAAATATTGATCTTTAATATAGCGTGTTTATCTTTTGCCATTTTTTAGGGGTACAGGGTTAATCAGTCGCATGCTCAGAGGCAAGTACTGGAAATTCGATTGTGTATTTTCGACGCCCTTTTTCCAACCAATAGAATTACAATTGTAACTCCGAGATCATATACCAAATTTCATTTATTCAAACCATCGATTTTTTGAAGTTAAGTTTACGTTCATGTGAAAGTACAGATGGTCAATCCTTTAAGAGATTTGGTTCAATATTTAATAAAGACTTACACTTTAGATGCTATTCAAATTTCATTCATCTAGCTGTTTACGTTTTGTAGTCACTATGTTCACGTGTACTTGGACGTTCAGATAGACTTAATTGAATGCATTTCGTTCAAAATTTGATAAGAATTCACAAATTTGGTTTAAAGATCACATACCAAATTTCATCCGTTTAATTCAAAGCGCTTTTGTATTACCGCTTTCACAAATAGCCATAATTCTAAAAATGCCTTTTCGAATTCGGAAGTCTGAAAGGTGCAGATTTCCCAAAATTTTCAGTTCCAATTTTTTGACGCACCATATACGAGAAAGTACAAAAGAGATGCTCAATCCTATAGAGGAAATAATTGCTTTCAAGGTCTGAGGCAATTTGCTGTATTTTGAGAATTTTTTTAAAAATATATTATCAGTTTTCTAGAAATATTTTAAGAACTAAAATATTTGGATCCAATATTCTCATTTTGTTAACTTGTTCAAATTAAATGAGACAATATCTTGGAAAATTTCTTCCTAATTTCACTTAAGGATAGAAATATCTTTTTCCACTGATTTTAATTACTTTCCGTAATAATCCAATTTTTTTTTATATTTGCGAAGATTGAATAATTTCTTTGTATATCTACGGAGAGAAGGAAATTTTACTTCTTCGATTAATTGACAAAGAACCGAAAAAGAAACATAGCTCCAAAAATTATGAATGTAAAATTGTGTTTTTTACCCGATATAAATTTTAATAGATTTTTACATGATCGTTTGCTGAAAACTTTCCATTTTCTCTTCTCATTTTTTAAAAAATATCTACATTTTTAGTTTATTGTTTCGATTTCTTCTGCCTGCAGTTCAGTTTGCGATAAGCTGGTGGGAAAAAAATATTCAAAATCAACATTCTTTTCTGTTTTAATTTTTTTCATATATAATTTTATTTTAACTTACGTTATTGTGGCTTTTTGATTTCGCTGACATTCACTAAGTCACGAACAATGTGGGTATCGTTGATCATATTTAAAATCAATCAGGTATTCTTTTTTAAAAACCTTTGTGTTGCCACTCCTAATAAGTTTTATATTTCCTGTTTATTTTCATTTTAGAATTCATGTTGCATTTTATTCTGGCTTGGAATCTGGCAACCCGGTTTTGATTGCCGTGTTTACTACGTTACGTTATTTCATCTCTGAGATGTACGAATCATTTGATCAATTTCAGTCTACTTCATCTGTAAATACTCTCATCACTTTCTATCATCATTATGTAAAAAGCCTCATGAAATTCTCCGTCTTTTGTTGTGCAAAAATAAACTGATTCCAAATCGAAAGTAGAGTTCTGAGTCATAACAATTTGTTTACTAAAAAAAAATGTCTCATTTCCTTATTATTATTTTTTTTCCTTCTTATGTGTGCATGTAAAGGTGCAAATTTTTTTCGTGCTTAAAATGCGATCATGTATTTATTATTATTTGGTCCAAATTATTAGAAGAGAATATAAAGAATATCAGTTGTGTCTGCAAACATTCTAAAAAATATATGCACAGAATGTATTTGAATGTATGGATGTTTATATTATTATTATTATTTCAACAATTTTTTTCAAAAAAAAAATAACGTATTGCTGTAAGAATTGTCATAATAATCGACTCACAGAGAAAGAAAATCTCTTTGTGAATCAACTGATAAGGACAATTTTGCTCTTTTTAAACGTACGAACTTCGTAAAAAAGTTGAAATAACTGATAGAAAATTAACGAAAAGAAATCCGGAACATCGGAAAATTAACGATACATGAAAAAAAAACTAAATGAAATAGAATCAAAATTCGCAAGTTGAGCATGTACAAAACCAAAAAAAGATGAAATTAGAGTATCACAAATTGATGACATATAAGAAAGATATATGACGCATTGATATGAATTTGTAACAAAAATATTAATAAAAAGTAAATAGGGCTTTCACCTCTTAGCACAATCATGATAAGGAAGGAAATTGCTTAGTCCGTTCTGTGTTGTTTCTGATAACAATCAAAATAAACATTCTCCTCGACGATAACATGCTTTATATAATCTGAATAAATAAATTTTTGATACAGAAATTCTTTATTTGATTCAATGACTCTAACGGAAATTATTGACTTTTCAAAGACAGAAATATATAGTAAGAGAAAAAGAATTTGTTATACTTCCGAGTGCTATATAAGACATAGTGCATTTTTTAAATATCCTCTAAAAAGTAAACCTGCGAGAGTGGTCTCTTCGAAACTGTCTCGCATATTCTCCAATAAAGACATTGTCCCTCTTTTTCCTAAATAGAATTGGGAAGCTTGGTCTTTACTAGGGTTTATACAAAAACCGACTTTTTGAAAAACCGGTTTTCGAATTCGATATTTCCATAAAAAACCGGTTTTAGCCGGTTTTCGAATTTTTGTCAAAAAAAATTGAATAAGGAAAAATAAAATATTTTTCCCTATTCTATTTTTTATTTTATTTTAATTTATATAAAATAACAAAAAACGAAATCAATATCAGGGTCAAAATATAAAAAACAAAATTAAAGATTACATATACATATTACTTAACAAAATAACTAAAACTGAAACAAAAATTTCAAATAATATTTATATTATTTTCACTCATTTTAATTTCCCCTAAGAAAATAGGATTTTAAAAAACATAAAATATCCACTGAACGGTGGCTAAGTCTCGTTCTTATTTTGGACACAACATTGCCTGAGATTGAAAATACTCGTTCACTAGTTACTGAGTTTGGCATCAAATTACAAATCTAAGTTTTTTGTTCTTTTATTTGTTTGTTCAAATAATGAAAATTCAGCTTTCCGTGTCTTTGGATTTGTAATATTTTCTTCAGGGTGTTCAAGAAACTAAACAATTATATTATTTCCGAGAATTATTTTATGAACTGCTTTCAAATGAATATGTAGATTGCTCGTAGATGATCCTTTGCAGCTCAACATTTTATTACAATGATTTCAGATTGCCTTGTCTATCCCGAACTTTTTGAAACTATCACAAAGTTCTGACTTATTCATTTTTATCTAAAAATGAAATTAAATTTATTGAATAAATATTTTTGACGTTTATTTTACAATTTTATTATTTTAACTATTAATATTAATGCTATTTAAAATAATCTAATCTATACATTTTCTAGGAATTTTGAAAAAAAAAAAAACTTCTTAATCTAATTCCGATGCTTCCTAAAGACATAATTTATGTTAAAACGTTGCGAAAGAAAATATGGAATATTTTAACACCCTGTGTTTTATTTAAAATTCCATTAAACAGAAGCCAAAACTTCTTATTTTACAATAATTTTTGATAGAAAAAAAATTATATAATAAAATTTAAATTTTAAAATGTAAAATACAAGCATAAAAATTAAACATACTTAATATTTACGTTATTTTTACCAAACATAACAACTTTATATTTTTATTTGCAGTTTTCACCTTCACAATATTAAGCCAACCTGCCGTGACTCGAGATGTATCGGATTCTTAGACCATATTTCGACAATTCCATTTCATTAAGGGGTGAGACGCGGAACGATGCGCACATTTGACCTTGGATTTCTCGCATTAGATATTTTTTAGTTCTATTTTTTTTACGTGTATGTGAGTGTTATGTCATTTCTGACAGCAATATATTTTAACTGAATATTTCGTATTGATATGTCTAGTTCAAGTGATGTAAAAAAGCTTTCCGGAGTGGTAGGAAGAAAATTTTATATGATATCATTAAATACTGTGATCAAGAAGCAGAAAACGGGGTAATTATTTATTCCTTTCACACGCTCTTCGAAACGAGCCAGTCAAATTGCTGACGTTTCTATAAGCACCCACTTCATACCGATAGACAAAATATCCGACGAGAAGCAAGAGATGAACTTTATCAAAATTTTGTTTCACCTAGAAAAAAAAAGTGAAACGGGATGTTCATGAAAAACATAAATTGACGAATTCGAGGCGCAACTGTGCAGTGCACAAGCACTGGCCAACGCAACTTGCAACGTTGAAAAAATGTGTTTGCTGTCCGTTGCATAGAATGAATAGCAAATCAAATAAATTTAAAATTAATTTTTTACATAATAATATGAATTCTTAAAACCAGTTTTCTTAATTTAAAAGCTGGTTTTCAAATGTGACAAATTTAAACCGGTTTTTTAAAACCGTCAAACTCTAGTCTGTACGAGATGCCATTAATGTTCAAATTTTTATTGTCGGGTTGTTCTCACGCATCTATAGCAAAAAAAAATCGTCCTTGTAAGTTAACTGCATACCATTGGAGAATATTCGTACGAAATATTGATCTTTGATGTGAATCTAGTATTTTTAACGATTCTATCTCTCGATCTTTGACGGAATTTTTATTCATTTATTATTATTATTATTTTTTTGGCAATTGATTTGGCTTTCCTTCGGACCGAATGTAGCCAAAATCTGACATAGAACTGCAAATGTAATTGCAAGATCACATTAAAAATTTCATTTATTTAAGTCAATGCTTTTTTGGGTTATTCGATTTATCTGCATATGAAAGTAAGGAAAGACAGGTGGTCAACCCTTTGACAGATTTGGTTCAAAATTTGATGAAGATCCACACTTTAGATGCTAAAAATTGATAACCAAATTTCATTTACCTGAGTTGTTACGTTTTTGAATTATCGTGTTTATATAGAAGCAAACGCACAGACCGAAAGAAGATCCAATTCTTGATGAATTCCGTTCCAAATCTGAAACAATCGACGTATTAGATGTTAAACCTGTAAACCAAATTTTACCTATGTAGCGCTTTACGTTTTGTAGTTATCCACTTCACTTGTATTCGAGCAGTCATATTTCCTATGAAAGGATTTCATTCGAAATTTCATACAAATCTTCAAATTTGGTGTTAAGATCATATACCAAATTTTATCTATCTAACGCAAAGCGTTTTTGAGTTATCCTGTTCACAGATAGACTTCCTTGAATGCAAAAATGTATTTTTCGGACTCGGGAAATTTTGGAAATTTGACAAAATCACATTTTTTTTTCCTTTTTCTTTTGACAATTACAATATTTTTTTTTCGAACTCGATAAAATAATAAGCATATCGCAATCAATAGCAATCTTATTATTTTAAAATTTTATAAAAACGCGTTCATTTAATCTAACCAAATGGATATAATTTTATTTCATTTTTTTCCATGGTTAACTGTTTAAAAAAACCTCAAATTTTTGTTTTCTATTATTTTATGCGTTCACACATCTCTTATTTTGAAATTGGAAAAAGTTATCTGTATTCCGACAATAATCCAGTTTCAAAGGACAGCAATTCATCACTATCAGGCAGCAGTTATTACATCTAACGTTTGGTATTGCAAGATAATGCTGTCATGATGCAATACAAATACGAAAGTTAATTTTGTATTGCATCATTACAGCGTTATCTAACGTAATAAATAATCTACTCTGATCAAGATTGTGTACAGAATAGGTTGTTCACACAGGAAACAATAAAAGTGAAAGGGAAGGGTGATCTGTTATTTAAAATATATTTATAAATACATTATTCCACATAATTAAAAAGTGTCCCCTTCCCCAAAACAGTCAAAAGCTATACATTTATGTTTCCCATTTTAAACCGATCGATCTTATATATCTTTTACAAGCAATAATAACTATTAACGTTTGCATGTAGTTTTCGTAGTTCTTTATAGTTTTGTTGCAGCAATAATTTTATAACACATTACATTATTTTAACAGGATAATGGAATAGAATCTATAAATCACGACTAGCATTATGAAAATTCATGCCATAACACTCTATAGGCAGATCGCTGGACCTACAGCTATCACATTTGGCACGCAGTTATTTCTTGTGTAGTAAGTACTCACAAAAAGAAAACACTTTCTAAAAATTTTAGTTATAAAAATTAATCGAAATTTTAATATTTTTCCTGAATAACTTGAAAGAATATTATAGTACATAAACCATTTTTACACCACTTTTTTTTTCCTTACATTTAATTAACTTAGCAAAATAAGTAGTAGAGCACCCCCTCCCCTAGTTTTAAATTAATTAATATAAAACTAGGGGGAAAAACCTAAACATTTAATTTTTTAAAGGTTTTTAAGTAGAATTTGCTTTTTATAGTTTGTTATTGGAATAATAAACAAACGCCTTTCGACGATATTGAACACATTTTTATGCTCATTATCTATGCTATACAATTATGAGTAAAATTTAAAAATAAAATACAGATAAATCATGTAAACTTAAATAAATCAGCCAGGCATCATGTTTCACACTAATAAACCAAATCTCCTTTAAATTTCTTTTAAATAAAGCAATCATATATCTTTCAATAAGTCAAATAAATAGATCTAATAAAAATTATTACTAATTTGCAGGCGATTTTTAAATTTTTGTTGTAGCAATAAGCCCGTGCATAAATTATGTTAACTATTATTTTGAGTAGAGGGCAATACAGATGTAAAAATCAGTTCGATGTTTTTTTAATTCCATTTTTTAAAATAAAATGAGATTAGTATTGTTATAAAGAAGTACTTTTTAAACTTTCTTCGCTGCTCATTTTCCCGATTTCGTATAAATATATCATTTCTACCAAAGAATTAGAAAATAAATTTTTAATACAATATTAAATTTAAAAAAAAATCAATTTGAAATAATTTCACAGCAATTTATGTACATATCAATATAATTTAAATTTATCCACATTCTAAAAATATCTTCTAATCTCAAACTCTAGCTTCACCGCCGAGTTGGAGGACTTCTATTTTCACTCAACGACTCTTAACAATACCGAATCAAAATGCGTTATCAGCAAGACGTGGCATCCTTTCTAAAATTATATCACTTCAAGATACTTTCAAAAGATCTCTTTTTCCTGCTTTTTTCTTCGGACTGCGCCTTTTGCCTAGCCATGGCTTTCATAAAGAAATCTTGATAACAGGAAATAATAATAATAATAATTGAAATCCTGTCCTAGTATCGTGAATACTAAAAGACATTGTTAAAAAAATTCCACACATGCTTCTCCTTAAACCAAAGAATGTTTCACATATGAATAATAAACTCAATTCATCCACGTTTTTAAAATTAATTATTTTTAAACAACTTATATTCGAATTTAAAAAGCAATGTAACTTCCGAGTTCTGTAGATACTGTTAATTCTCATATTCAAAAGCTCTCCTCGGTTTTGAGCATGTATCAGGTCTGGGCGATATTTATTTACGGGGGGGGGGGGGGAGAAAAGTTGAAAGGAGGAGATGTTTACATGTAAAAATAAAGTAAACTAATAGTTGCCATAGGATTCTAAAACCCTCCACGCTTTTGCGCATGCGTTTGGATGGGTTTAATTCGTTAAAGTAGAGGTGAGAAGAAAGATGAAAGGAGATGCTTACATTTAACAATAAAATAAACGCGGATAAAGTAAGGTAAAATAATAAGGTCAGAAACGATACTATACTCAAATATGTGTGGAAAAAAAATGTACGAAAAATATCTAATAGGGGGGAATCAAGGTCAAAGAATGACGAAAATTCCTGAAATGCGCTCATCCTTCAGCGTTTCATCTATTAGTGAGATAGAATCGTCGAAAAATAGTAGTCTTGGGATATTGAAACAAACAATATCTGGTTTTTCCTGGCTTCTCAAAGTCTCATTTCTGAGAACTGAATTAACCAACATTAAGGTGTAGTATCACGGGAAAATCATGCATTTGATAAAAGCAATATTTCTGTAAAATCCCCTTCTTAAAAGTATATAAACATTGAATGAGTACCTAAATTTTCTCTTCCATCACTGCGATGAGCGAGTCTGATTTTCTTACCATAGTTTAAAGGGAAAGCTTTTTAAAACCATTTCAAAGATGAACAATCTGTCTAAAAGCGAAGAAAAAGAATACAGCTGTGATATAAAGAAAATCATTTTATAATTATTTACCAAGAACATTATATATATATATGTTTACTAAAAATTCGAAGAAGGTAGTTCGAAAATTTAAAAAATTCGAAGAAGGTAGTGTCAAAATTAACGCGACCCCACTTATGATCGTGACCAGAAATACAAGTAAATTTATCATTGGTGAATTTCCTAGTAGGCAACTACCTAGGGCCGCCGCTATTCTCAGAAGAAGCCATTAAATTGGTCCTTTAGGAACTTTATTTTCCTCGTTGATAAATGAATAAGTTTGTAAGAAGACATATTCTATGCATGATAAAATATTTGAATAATATGAAAACTTTATCAAATATAACTAGTTAGGTTCATTATGTTCATTTAATACTTAGAATATTTATAATATCACCACCTATTTCAATAATATTGTGTAGAAGCGTGGATGCAAGGCAGTTTGGAATCGTAATAAATAAATAAAAACATATACATATTCACAAAGTTTATAAAATAAAAAAAATTAGCCCAAAATAAATCATTAGCATGTTAAAAATGTGAAACTAAATTGCCCATTTTAGTAAAAGAAGGGCCTCATAATTTGCGCCCCCTAGGGTCGCAAAATACCCAAATCCAGGAATGAGAGTTGTTGCAAACAATATAATCAAAACTTTAAATCAGCAGTGATTAATTTGAAAACTAAACAATTAATTCGAATGATGTTGTTGGGATATATACAATAAACAATCAAGCGACAATGATACGCTCCTATGCTGTTATAAAGTACTCCAAATTTTTATGGCACAATATTTGATGCATGCACATGCATTTGATTTTTTGAATTAAATAAAAGTATACGGTTTTAAATTTTATATGGTGCCTATCACCACCTAGGTTAAGATATGGAGTACGGAGGAATATGAATCACAGGAAAAAGATTATGGCTTCTGTACTTAACATTAGTTAAAAACTGATAAATAGATGTGCTCTCTGACAGCAGATGAATTGTTCCTTGTTAAAGATCCCTCTTCATCCCAGACAAAACAAAAATGTGGGTCAGTTTCCTTTAAAAGGTAATATATTCTCGCATATTGGGATGAAATCTGACTTCTACCTCAAGTAAATCAAGATTGCCTTGACCAACAGAAAATTTCAAGCTTCCCTTTTATTCTGAATCACTGACAGTGCAAGAAGAATCAGGGCAAATGGCTCAATTTTATACAAATACATTATAAGAAGCCAAAAATTGATTCATTTCTAAAATGGGAAATAATATATATTTATATCAATTACAGTATTTCTTTTTCTTCTTACTAAAACTTCCAGTTCCTCGATTTAAAAAAATCTAATTGATTACCAAAATTAAACTTTAAAAAATTGCAAATCTCCACGAATATTCGAAATAAGTTACTGACAATCTTTTTATTTTTAACTGGTATAAGAAACAAGCATCCAATTTTGAAAATTTAGAGAAATTATAAAATAATGATAAAAAAAATTCAGAATTTATTATTCTATTATACAATTAATTATATTTAGACTTATGATCAATCTAGTTCTTAGAAGGGAGTAAAAAACATTTGAAAGAAAATGTAATCAAGTTTGCTCAAATTTTAAAAATAAAACTTCATTTGGATTCTTCAGATATTATGATATATTTATGAGATTTTAACAAAAAAATAATTGATGTGTTAGATTGGCAAATAAAAATTATATATTAAAGTTTGGGTGAATATTATTATAAAAAGCATCATACTTAACCACTTCGAAATTTTATATTTATTTATCAAAACTAAAAAGATTTCAAAACACACAATAAAATTCTAATGCAAATGAAAGGCCAGCTATTTCATATTCTAACTATTACATCTTAGTGTTAACAAAATTATTTGTTGTATTAGCTCAGCATAAGACAAAATGGCTAATATTTATTTCAAATCAAAATCGGTTTCAGTTATTTTTAATTGAAAGTACAAGCAGATATGTCATGAACTGATGCTAGCTAAGCAAACTAGATAAAAAAAATAATATTTTAATATATATTCATTACTAAATATCTTGATTGATTCACTGCTAATTAACTTAACAGTGCATATTTAACAGTTGATAGTAATCAATAATAGATTGTGCCCATATGATTCATTTGGAACTTTAGTTCTTTTTATTTATAATTTTATAAATTCCTTATAATTTTATAAGTATATGTGTACAGAAAAAAAAAAGCATTTAAAAAAAAACGCTTCTCTCTATGCTTCACTAAAAGAGAAAAAAATTTGCATTTTTCAGCTGGATGAGTATTTACACAATAATTTCATATTCAAATCGGTCAATAAAATTTTTTCAAAAAGTTCAATTAAAAAAAAACAACTATTTTTTGTTTCCATGAAACTGAAAAATTTATAATTTTTTAGTCCCTTTTCTAAAAATTAAAAAAATAAAATGTATACCAAGATTTCTAATAACTTTTACACATGCTTTCTATCACATACCCTTATCAAGTCTTAATTATTAAAAACTATACACATTATATGAGCACTTTGTAGTTTCATTTAAAAACTTGCAATTTTAGTAGAGAGGAATACTGAAAAATCAATATAGAATTTAGTAAACAAAATAACAATTTGTAGACCTTTATATTTCAACATCAATTTTGAATAATCTAATGAGTATTTGAAACATAAGCAGTCAAATAATAAGGCACCTTTGAAAACACTGTTACAGTGATGTTCAATAACTTTTTAATTTAGCAATAATTCAGCAGGATTTGAATAACATATTAACAGTTGCAAATAATTATACTGTTTATGACAAAACAGAAGTCATTATACATCTTTACTAGCACAGAAATAAAATCTATCTCAAGAATTTAAAGCATCTGAAATTAAAATCTGCAATACTTTCTTTAGCAAACTGACTTCTACCACATATCGGATGAATAAAGCATATCTCAATCATGGCATTTTCAATATCACCACTAGATTTACAGTAGAAAGATAAATAAGGAATTATATTATTTTGGATTGAATTCTTATATTAGTAATTGATATACTAAATGATTACAATTAGTGAAACAAACATATACAAGAATAAATATTTTGGGATAGTAAATTCCTATTTAAATGGTATAATTCAACAAAAAAGATAGCTGTATTTTATCTTAAGAGAAAAAAAGTATTGTAAAAAAAATCTTGCATTTATCATAAGGATGTTTGTCAGGTAGTCTGATATAAAAAATATCAATTTTATAATTCCAACAATATATCACAAGCTTTAAAATTATAGATTCTTTCAATTAGTTATAAGTGAATATTAAAATTCTCAAAATATTTTTTCTATCTGGTGATGATGACTAATCTACTCCCTATGATAAAAATTTCTTCAATACCTTAAATTAGCAGTTGCAAGTAAATATTTAATACATATATAAATGGCAAAATAATTGTATTAACTTGTATTAAATACATTTATAAATGATTAAGTAATAATTAATAAATTATAGATAAAATCTGGCAACTAAACCTCCACTCCATTGAAAAAATCACAAGAACTAGAAGATTATTATACTAGACTATAAATTATATTAAACAATATTAAACTAGAAGAATTTGAATGGACTTTTAGGTCATTATTCACGAGCAAATACATAGCTTTCCTAAACTGATGATATTTTAAATTCCATATACAATTTTATGACACACTATTAATTAGTTATATATTAAAATTATAGCTTTTACATATAAGGATAAATTTTTAATGTAAAAATATATGGCACAGTAAAAAAATACAATTAATATCAAGGTCAATGGAGATTAGTAATATTTTAGGAGATTCATTTAGGTTTAGTTTCGAAATCATTAATAAATTTATATAAAATTCTGATATTGCATTTGAATGAAAATAAAAAGAAAAAAGACACTAGTTCTTAGAATTTATGTACTGACGGCAACTAAAAAAAAAAACAGGTGGAAAGGCAGTAGGCAAGCTAAAATATACAAGACAACTTATACAACAAGAATTTGAAGTAAAGAAAATATATCTAAATAAATTTCTAATTCTAACTAAATTTAAAATAAATTATTTTCATTATATTTCTAAATAATTATTAGATATTCCTGGTGCAAAATCATCTCAAAATAGATCACAAATTGGTTTGATTACAATTTTTTTGTGAAAAATTTGGTTTTAGGAATATACGGTCAAGGAAGTAAACAATTACCATATAATTTTTGCATATATGCGAATGATATATTTATAAATTATCATATTATTTAACATGGGTATGACATAAGCAAATCCATTAATTTCTTTCATATTAATAGCTTCATACATGCAGATAAGCTTTTATCCTCATAGAATTTTTGAATAAATAAATTTAATTTAACAAACGAATAAATAAAAATTAATCTCTTAGTTAAAATAAACAGAAAAAACAATCTTACTGCTTTTTGAAAATTCTCAAGCAACTCTCTTATTAGTTTAAAATCCCATCAAAATAATAGACTCAAAATTTTATAAAGCATGTGCATATTTTATTTAGAATGAACAACAGATAAACATTTTACAGTATTCATGTCAAGCCACAATACAAACATAGTGAAATTGGAGGTGAATTTACATATAATAAAAGGGGCTCAATACCCTAAGTACTGGAACATTCAATAAGGAAATAAATCATGTTTAATTTTGAAAAATGTAAACTTTCAAAAATTTTTTTAAATATAAGGTTAATTAAAAATTATATTTACAGATAATAATGCATAATAGTAATAAAAATAAACTAAGTTGATTTATAGAAAACAGATTTATGTATGCTTTTTTCTATGTACATATATTTCATGCAATAAATTAAAAGTCTTTATTCAGACAAAAGAAATAGATTTTCTCACATACTTTATATAATTATTTTCAGAAAGCTGTTATATTTATAAAATAGTCAGGGAATCAAATATATAAATATTTATATCAGTTTTACAACAATAGCAAAAAGATAGTTTGCTAATAGATGCAAATTAATAATTTAGACATCATACATTTATATCTACAAGTATTGTTGTCAATACTTACAAATTCAGGTTCATAATAATATAGAACATTTTATTACCAGAACAAAATATTTATATAACTGATGTATATTATGAATAGATATATTATGTAATAAAAATGTAAAAAAAGTTTACTCATCATGCATCATAAATAATGAGTATACATACATTCCTTCAAACTGATGAAAAAAATTAATTCATGCTATACATTTTTTTTAAAGATAAAGCATCCGAATACAGAGTACTTGCTAAGAAATATTTTTCAATTTACAGTAAAAATTTATATTACTCATATTCAAGCATTATCCTGTTATAACTGAAAAAAAAATCTTTAAAAACCTATGATAATATGTAAAAGTAATTCACGTTTTTATAACAAAATAATTCCTATTTTCTTTCTCCAAAATGAACTACATTGGATTTATAAGCATTATGAAAACTTCAAAACTCAATTTTACTCACTTTGCTTTCTTAAATATTTCATAATAGAAAAACTATGAAATATATATATTTTTTTAACATTGGCAAGTTTTAATGAGAAAACAAAACCATGCTTGCTAAAATTCATAATTTACAGTATGTTTACAAATTAGTTAATATCTTATAATGAATACATTTTAAGGACAATTCAATACAGAAGTTGAATATGGAATCTTAATTATCGGAAAATGAAAGACCTTAATATAAATATGAATAACCTATAAAGTAAATAAAAATCCACGCATAGATCAATATCACAAATTATTTATCTCAAAATAAACAATACTAATAATTAAAAGATTTCTAATTTTCATGTGAACTAGAAACGTGATAAGTTTATTACCTATGGATATTTTATCCAATCCTTTCCAATAGCAAATGGCTTACTTTTTCATCTTTGATATCAACCAATTTATTTTCATTCTTTAAGTATATTGTACTGAAGTGTTATCAAGAGAGCTAAATATTGTTAGGTTTAACAAAGGAATGTACAACTAATATTCACAACTCACACAAAAAAATGTGGCGCTCTTACTAATTACAACTAGAACTCAAGTGTAAAAAAATTAACAAACTTTGCAACACTACAACTGAAATAATTAGCCTAAAATTGCTTTATTTACCACATATGTGTTTCTCTAATTTCACTTATTATTTGATTAGCTTTTTGAAGGGCCTTTAACATCTCGGCAGCTTCTTGCCTGCGAACAGCTATGTGTTCCGATTCCTGCAAAAGGGTTGTGAAATTTTCATGCTTATAAAGATGAGTTACAAGTTCACTTTGGAGATTATCCCTCACAAAATTTACAAGAAAATGCATAATGGCTTTAGGCACAGCATCTTGAATGTTTTTACGAACAATCATAAAATAAGAATGGATTAATCGTTCAATAACCTCACAATCCTTCTTCTCTTTAGCAGACAGTTGTCGAGGAGTGCTGTTAGGTATCTCAGGCAACAAATTTACAGCCTTCACAGGACTATAAGTAGCAGCTGGATTCATAGGTCCAAAATTCGACTTGTCATTTGCTGCTGGCTTAGTTTCTTTGCCGGTGAAAGTTGGTGATGATTCCATCCAGTTTCCTGAAGCAGGTGGAATCTGCTTTGTTAAAGAACCTTGCAGCAAGTTGGAATCACTACCACTCAACTTGCTTGAGGAACGCAAGGTTGTCGATTCTGAATACTGGGCAAATTTTTTCGATGTTGAAATATTATCTATTTTCGGACCATCACTCTGGTTCTGGAACATTAATGATGGATTATTAAAGGTTTTATTATTTTCCACCATTTTAGTTATATTGACAGTTTTTTCTTCATTATGCTTAGTTAAAGTATCAACTAAAGCAGCATCATGGTGAAAGTCAGGATGCTTTGTATTAATATATGCCAATTCAATAGCCACAAGATTCTCCACCATGGAATTTGTAGCTGGCAATCTTCTGCGGAGCAGATGAGTAACTACATCAACGATCTTTTCATGCAATTTTGGAAAACGAATAATCTCTTGTTGAACCTCTGTGCCACAATGCTGAATGATACGTTGCATTTCTTCGTGTACCAATTCTACACACCTCAGACTAGGATCTTCTAAACGTCGGATCTGACGTTTAACCAATAGCTCAAAAGAAACTTCTGGGACAAACAGAGCTGGTCGAGTACCTGTAGCATTTCGAATTGCAGTCAGGATGTCCAGTGTTGTCAATCCTCCAAGAGGATGAATACTATTCAATGTGCGACCAAATGTTTCATGGAAAATATAACAAATTCTTGCACCACCACATAATTCAGCGGTTTCAATATTGCGAGCAGTGCCTTCTACTGTAGAACAGTAAGCAGATGCAAATTTTGTAATTATCTGCAATAAAGTTTGCCCTTGATCATCCACAGCTTCACCATAAGAATGCAACATAGACTGAAACTGAGATATCATTACATTCACTCTCGTCTTTAAATCAGGCAAGCAATCTCTTATGTGATGCATCAGGAGTCGATTCAAAGTTTTTGCAAGAAAAGCAGTTCCATTTCTGTTTGCTAAAGTTGGATACTTCCTTTGTAAAAATGAGAATTCATCTTTAGCAGCTTCTTCAATGCTTTTCCTGTTATTTATGTCTTGCTGAGATCGATTGACAACACCAATTATACCAAGCTTCACAGGTATAACTCGACCACATAACACATCCACGGCATCAGTACCAGCATCCATGAGGTCCAACTTAGTAACTACAGCCAGAGTTCTTCGTCCATCAGGGTCAACTTCTCTGGCCATCTTCAAAGCTTCAGAAGTAGCGAAATCTGTATTGGCAGGAGTTACTGCTAATATGATAGCATTGGGATTGCTTATATGTTGAAGAATTAACTGACGTATTTGAATCTCAATATCCTCTGGCTGGTCCCCAACAGGAACTTTGGTTATTCCGGGCAAATCTACTAAAGTAAGGTTAACAACATGAGGGGAATATATCTTCAAATTTATGGGCTCAGGGCAAATTCCTTTGTTTGAACCACTCATCCTATCAGTTTCGGTTTCAATTTCTTTGCGGATTTCATTAAAATCAGAATAAACCTTCGATTTCGTGTGCAAAAATTTACCCCATTCTTCAAGATTGAGAGTACCCTCCTCTGCCGAACGATACGAAGTATCATCTTTAGGTGTGTAAACAAGTTGTAAAACTAATGGTCGCCGGGTTACAATACCTGCTCCTCTAGGAAGAAAATCCCGACCAACCAAGCTTTCTAGAACAGAGCTTTTACCGGAACTCTGAGCTCCTACAACAACAATCTGAGGGAGTTGGATAGTATCTGTTCCAACGGTATTGAAAACATCGTGCAGTTTGTTCATTACAGGAATCAAGGCCTCCATAATTAGTTATTTTCGTTCGCCACTGAAGAGTACTTTGGAACAAAATTCAAACACTTACGAAGAATTTATCCGAACAATCGTTATCCTTAGATGTGAAATCAGAATTCTTAGAGGTCAAAGGTCCCAGTGATATACTTACTGTATGATGCAATTTAAAGCTTTGAAGTGTTAGATGTATTATAAAAATGGAGGGCGATAACTTGAAAAAGAAACTGTATTACATTACGAAACCGTTATTTTAAACAATGTAAAAAAAAAAGTTCGTTAACGCCGCTCCTAGTAAACACAAAAACAAATCTGAAGGGGAGCGATGCTGCCAATCGTTGAGTCATAGTAATCACTGAATCCAAGAATGTTAGGCATGACAGAGCAGACAAAGATACGTAATTATTGCAAAATTAATTTTAGATATCAGAGGGTGAAGAAATAATTGAGTTAATGATTATTTTAATTATGACACTGAAATTCCTACTTAGTACGTTGACATACGAATCCCGACTTCAACACAATATACTTATTAATTTGTTGGTTCGTAGTTCTTAAATATCAATCATATGAACATAAATCATTGAATATAATTTTATCAATCATGTTTTATTTGAATTTATGAATAGTTTGTTATAGTTCGCATAATAAAGTGAAAAAGAATAAAATAAATTTTCTTGAAGTCACTAAATGCTTTCCATCCGCTAGTTTGAAGTTCCAGTGCGACTAGTCACTTTAATCCATCTACTTCGTTTCGTTTTATTGAGAAGGAATTTTTAAAATAATCCAAAATGTGTGCGCACTAAAAGCTAGATAGCTGTAATTTAATTTTTGAATTGAATAAATGCTTGCATTTTTCTTTCCACTCAGTATGATTTAGTTAGCTTATTTCTGTTTCTGCCTTGCCTTTTTTTTTTTATCTGGGTGCATAAAATACCCTTTTCAAGGAATACTTCTCGTGGAAAGCTTTATTAAAAGAAATGTTTAAAAAATCTAGAACATTTTGTCATTTCTAATGTTTGAAGGATTTAATAAACATTTAGTTATAGTTCGAGATTGTTTTAAATTTTTAGTTCTAGAGGAAATTTGAGATCTTTGTTTAAATATCTTTGGACTTTAGGTAAAATGCGAGCTTCATTTTTTTCAATCCATAATATACTGTTCATTCATATTATAAAATTATAATTAAAAATTAATTTTTATATAGTTAAATGATTTAAACAATTTTTAATAGTAATAAATTAAATTTCTATTATAAAGAAAGATAGTAAAATTTTAAGATTAATTGGATTTGTTTTAAATTTATGGACTCATTCGATTTACACTTGGATCAAAGAATAGTTGTTACAGATGGTCCAAAATTTAATGTATGCCTTTCAGCAAACTAGCTAAGGGAACGGTGTTTTTGTGAACCAGTCACCATTTATTAATTTAAAAAATATTTTTTTGTTTCCAATTTTTTTATTATAATTATAATTTTGGTTCTACTATAAAATTAAAAATTAATATATGCATAAAAAATTACTAATATTTATGGTGAAATAAAATTGCACAATTTTTTTTATAGTAAAAGTGTCCATTGTTATGATCATCATTAAAGTTATAATTATTTTTTTGTCTAAACATTAAATTTTAATTATAATCTAACTATCATATGAATGAGTCGTTCTTTTATAGGTAAGAATGATTAATGTTTTAATAAAAATATTTCTAAATTGCTGATTTAATTTGAAACCTAATTTTACAATAATATGTAGAATCGAACACTCACCTCATAACTGGAAAATGGTCACCAGATTAACCATGCTGTCTTGTTACAATTATAGTTCTGTGTCATAATTTGGCTTCAATTCTTTGGGAAAACGAGTGCAAAAGGCTCATTTGGTTTTCTTCACCATTCTATGAAACACGGAGCGCTCATATGTGGAACAAACGGTAGTAAAAATCGGAGTATTCGTTGCTAAATGTTCAGAATTTCATGCAAGGAGAGGGGAATAACAGCATTGTTGGAGAATAAGAGCGAACGTTTTAGGGAGAGCACTCGCAAATAAATAACTCTTAGAATAATAAAACAACACATTTTTTATAATTATATAACATAATTCAAAGCTTGGAAATGTTAATTAATTGAGAATTTTCCTAGAATAATTTTCTAAAATTAATTTAAAAAGTACTTATTGTGATTTTAAATAAACAAGGCACGTCACTAATTTATTGAAAGCGAACAATAAATTACTTTTAAAATATTTCAAAAAATCTCGATTGCTCGGGGCTTTTAAAAGTTATGGGAAACATAACCGATTGCTTACTTCGCTTATTTAATAAATACACCAGTATATACGGAATTAGGGCATGTTAAATCTGGTAAAGAAAATCAAAAGAATCTTAATATTATAAAACATTTTACAATATTGTTATGATATCTTCACGATATTATGCGGCTTCAGTACATCGAGCAATTACTTTCAAATATATATCTAACCATATTCTATACTAATAGAAAAGTTTAGACAAGGGTGACATTTAAGGTGCGTCTTCATTATATGACTTAAGATTCATACAAAGTTCTTCCCAAAATAATTGTTGCAAGCTTCAAACAAATATGCTAATTTAACTACATTAAATTAAACTAACAAGCGTTACACATATTTAAAGGATCATCATTTTAAAACAATAATAACCATCTCCCACCCCCACCCTGAAAAGCATCAGGTATTTATTTTTTCTTGAGAAGTATTGTGGTTTGCAAAAGTGTTTTAAAATATAAATAATAAAGAACTTATTTATATTCATGTGTAAATTTATCTTTATTGGTATATATGTAAACATTTAATTTTTTTGAAAGCAGAAGGCTGTTTCGAAGACAGTGAAGACATTTTGCATTTTTAAATTCGCTTTAATCCATCCCGGAAAGGCATGATTTATTTACAAGAGGCGCGGACAAAGAGCGCGTCCGCTCACAGCATCAGATTAGGCAAGAGAAGATAGAAATAAATTATCCCTGATCTTATATAACATGAGATATCATTAAGGAAAATATTTTTTTCACAGTTCTAATATACTATTAAGATTCTGAAAGAGATTTCTGACGCATGTCAATCACAAACAAGGAGATCATTTTAAAATGAAATTTGTTTAGATCAGCAATTTTTATGCTTTCACTCGGAACATGGGAACCTCTGATTAAAGCAATTTGCAAAGCATCTCTTGAATTAATTAAATAGAAAAAGTGGAATGGGATCAGGAAATAAGAGAATATTTTAGAATGACTTTGATATGGACAAAATTACGATGAAACTTTAGGAATTTATTTGGAATTGAAATTATAGTTTAAAATATCATTACATATATATAATTATTATTCGTGTTTTGTTTATTGATTTATTATTTAAAATATTACAAAAATCTTATTTGGCTAAAAGCAACGGCATATTTATAAATAAATACTTCAATTTCATGCAAATTACGATTCAAATGGGTAGATGTAGAATTGCATTCTTTTAAAAAGGATTTTGGTTATTTTACATTATTTAGCTTTCAAATAATTTTCAAAGATGGACAAAGGGGAGGTATGAAATAGACAGATTCGTCGATATTTCGAAATCAAATTGTTTGATATTACAACGCTATTCTTTTTTATAATTCTCAAACGAGAAAGTTAAAATGCTCATATTAGTTGGTTTTACTCGCTATTTTTCTAAATGAATTCATCGTTTCATCACATTTTCATGAACTCATGATTTTTAAATACAAACTTGATAAATGTTGCTGCTTGATGTTTCAATTTTTCTAAAGCAATATAATGAAAAAAAGTTGAACGTTAACACATTTTTTAATCATTAAAAAGTTTCCAAAATGCACAAAAAGAATAAAATACAAAAGACACACACATCTGCACTAAATGATGCAAACTCTAAATATATGTCAATTGCTTTACATGGCTGTGAGTTGACTCCATTGTATATCACCATTAAATTTTTGAGTAAATCTTTCAAAAGTTAAATTATTTCTCTATATATTCAGAATACTGCCAAAATCCAAGAAGTCATATAAATAAAATTCGACATATGATTTTCTTATTAACATCGTTATCACGTTTGGTGCAGAGACAAAATTACAAAAAAGTTAGGAAACAACCATTCTAAACACTTACATGCAAAACTTACAACGGCTGTTTTTTGTGATTCAATTAGTAAACTATAAAAAGAATAATCTACACTGAACTCCAATTGTGACTTTGAAAAACACGAAACAAATCCAAAGATAGTGTTCTAAAATTTAAATAATACTTGATTTAAATTTGAATATATGCAAATGATGAAAATAATAATTCAAGTGAATGCATAAAATTAGACAACCTGAAAATACTGTAAAAAATCTGGAGGCCCTTCAATGTTTCAGCGCCCCTAGACAATGCCAACATATCCTATTTTATAATACTGCCTTGAGTGTTTGGGATTTAGAATGTGCTCGAATTTATTTCTAAGAATTTATCATTTATGTTTTAAAATATGTTCATTATTGAAATTTGAAATCTCAACGCAATAGTCACAACGATAAAATATTCTGGGAATGGATATCCTCACGGGGTGTAATTCTTGATTTTAAGAAGAGCCTTGAACAATGAAACTGTTAGAAAAAGTGAAATTTCCTCCTAGAATTTGTATTCTATAATAATCTTAAATGAAATAGGTTGCCTATAGGTAATTTTGATAATTTTGTTATAAAATATAATTTTCAGATGGTGGAGAGAAATTTTATGGTTGTTTCCTCATTAATAAATTATTTAGTCTTGGATATGTAATCGATTAAGGAGAATTGATTAATTAACTCGTTTTGAAGAAAAATCCATGAATTTTAAAATAACCAAAAGCTTAATTTTGTCAAAAAATATTTTTTGGAATGCCTTTTTTTATAAGAAAGTATCGTTTAGTTCAAACAGGGAATTCCAAACCCATATCTCAGAATCTTGATTTAAAAATTAAACTAAATGACTTGCTTAACGTTATTTTAACTAAACGATAACATTAAGCAAATACGATAACATTAAACTAAAAGATAATATTTTTCGTCACATCCTTATCAATTCAAGAAATATGCATGTTTTGTCTACTACCTTTAATATTTTAAAAGATAATGATAAGTTGATTATGATAACCTTCCTGCGAAATAGAATTTATCTTCGCAAATTAATTTTCCAAATAAAACAGAAATACGTCACCTAATAAGAATGTCTAATGTAACTTTTTTCTTTGGCTAAATATCTTTTCAAAACTTTATAACTTTCTGAAGAATAGTTAGAGTTTGTACGGTTTTTAATAAGTGAACTTTCAATAATTACACATTGAATGTAAGAGGAGATTTGGTCATCTTGTCGTGTCTTAAATTTTAGATTAGCTTATAGGCATCTTCCTATCATTAACATCATTTTATAAGTGATAAATGAAAAAAACATTATCAGCTTTAAAAATAAACTTATTCATGTTTAACCAACTTTATATACTCCAAGATAATAATCTCATCTTCATATCCAATTCATTTAATATCTACTTTGGGCATCCATGATTTCACCTGATCAGTGTAACACTAAGTGATTAAATATAAATAGGTCAGATTTAATTTATTGCCAAGATCTTTGTCTCAAAATAAAATACATAAAAAAACGTGAAGGTCTCACCAAAACTTTCTCGCATACTTTCTAATAAACTTGTCATGCCAGAGAGCATCTTACGTGACATTGGCGAATTCGGTTAATAATTACGAATATTAAATACAAAAGTAAAATACAAATATAAAATAATAAATATAAAATATTAATATTAATATAAATAGAATATATTAATATAATATTAAATACAAAACGAATATTAAATGCAAATTAAATACAAAGGTTAATAATTACGAAATATTAAGCTTTGGCATAAATTTATCATTTTTACTGAATCTATCGTGTCATTCTTGGCGAGTTATTTCACGATTAACAGTATCCCAAAATCAAATTTGAGTTTTAGATATGTTCTTCTCAAACAATGGTAACAAAAATTTTACACAAAATTATACTTGTAGTCACAAAATCTCCTAACAATCTTGATATATTTAAGTCATTGCGTTTTTGTATTATCGCGTTTACTTATTTCTGAAAATACAGACTGACAAATAGTCAACCTGTAGTTGAATTGGCTCAAAATTTGATAGGTGTCTACTGCATAGACGTTAAATCTATGTACCCAGTTTTATCTATTTAGCTCACTTCGTTTTGTAATTATCGTGATAACTTATATTCGGACAGCCGGACGGACGTACTTTCTCTAAACAGATTTCACTCAAAATTCGATAGAAATCTAAAAATTTGGTGTAAAGATCATGTACTAAATTTCAGCGGTCTAACAGAAAACGTTTCTGAGTTATCCTTATCACAGACAGGCAGACAATTTTCAAAAATGTGCTCTATACGAGAAAGTAAAAATGAATGTTTAACGGAGACGAGTCAAGGCATTATACACCGGAACCAAAAGAAATGAGAGGAAGCAGTTTGAAAAATTTATTTTATTAATCTCGAAGCCAGGTGCCGTTCTCTTTCACATACATAAAGAAAAGTCATTTCTTTAGGACACGTGAACTCGAGGGTCGTCAGGACCGGACCCTCGAGTTGGCCGGACAGTACTCTGCGTACTCTTCCCAGGAGCATCCTGCATTGCCGTGGCAGCATTCGTCGATGATGCCTCTCTTGACGAGGGCGTGGTGAGCAGCAGAGCGCTTTCGGCGACGCCCCAGGAAACGGTGAGCCTGCTGGTCGTCCATAAAAGGCTCTGAAATTAAATAGTTTATGTCACTGAGGTGAATATGAAACTGTGTTAGTTTAGTTTGGTCTATGTTTTTTAGGCATTTGATCAATATGTGATAATTTATTCATGAAATAACATTATATGTTGTGAAGTAAGTCATGAGATAATTATCTCAATAATATCTAAATTAATTGAGATCATTATCCATATAATACAAAATTAATTGAGATTATTATCTCTATATAATATAAATTAATTGAGATAACTATCTCTATAATATATATTTGAAATAATTATCTAAATTTAAAAAAGATATGAGAAAATTATCTAAATTTTAAAAGATTATACTATTTGTGATGTTTCTACATCATATATGTTACATTTTAAAAAGAAAAGCACTTGCAAATAGATGATATAAATGGTTAAATTTCTGAAGACAAATGAAGACTAAAGTTAAAGTCTGATATCTATATTAGTTCTCGGTGCTCTTTGGTTCATAAATAATGTATGTTAAAAGTTATGAAAGAGTAAATTCCAGTACTGACTTTTCTTTATCGATTCTAATTAATATCTCTATAACTCAAATTAAATAAAAAAATAATCAGTTTTTCTTATGAGATAGTCATTTGGTTCTAAATTTTAGCCGAAGTGTGTGAGAAACTACGTCTGTAAAAAAATGCAGTTTTATCAAGTGCACAAAGCAATCAGTTTTCCACTTCTGATAATTTTAGTACTTAAACATTAGTTCTTTTGGATATTATAATCGTGCGCTGAGTTTCCGTAGAACGAGGACTTATTTTTACACCCTTGCTAAATTAAAAAGTGAGATAAAAGAAGTGTTTTATCTGAATTGATCATCAAACTTTCCGTATGGACGCATTGTCATATATTACTGGGGGGGGGGGGGAAGGCGACCATTATTTTTTTGAAAAAGTGCAGTGAGATCTCAAGCTCTACGTCTCAAATAGAGTCAGAATAATTTTTGCAATATTATGCAATTAAAGAATGGGAAAAAATTATTTTATATGGATTATTCATCAAATTTTCCATATGGACGCTTTCTTCAAAATGTGTAATGAGATCTAAAGCTCTGCATCTCCAATAAACGAATTAGCATCCCTTTGAAGCAACATTTACCGATCAAAGAGTCGAGTTTCTTACCAGAAATTTTCTTCTTCCTCTTAACAGCATAAATATCTTTCTGACAAACCCAATCCATGTGTATGAGGAGGTCATGGTAACATCTGCGGTGTCTTTCCGTGTGCCACACTGTTCGCCAGTCATCGTCGCTCCTGCAGGAAGAACGGCAGTTTCAACAAACATTATCTTATTGAACTTTATGAGCCAAGAACGTAAATAGGAAGTTGATGTGTAGGAAGAATTTACACAAAAAATTAACTCTCTCTCTCTTTTTTTTTTTACTTTTTGATTTTTTTTATATATGAAATATGCAAAGAGAAATGATAGTAGGCCTCAAATTATTTCATTTTGGTATTCTGAATTATAGCATCGTTTCAGCTCGATTTCAATCTCCCCCAAAAACTCATTTTTTCAAATCAAATTTTTGACATGGAACCATTGTCATTTCCCATTCAATAACATTTTTTGTCATTAAGCCATTGCCATTTCACATTCAATAAAATCTTTTGCCATTGAGTCATTGCCATTTCCTATTCAATAAAATATTTACCATTGCGCATGACAGCTAAAAAAATATAGTGATCATTATGGATGCCAGTCGAAAGCCAGCCTCTCCTAGAACAGGCCTCGGCTAACATATTTCAAAGCAAGTTCAAAAGTCACCGATGTGTTTATGTGGAAATATACAAGCAAGTGAAAGGAAGAACATTTCGACTAGTTTATTAATGTTTAATTAAATTTTTTTTTAAAAAAAACCTTTTTCTTAAAATATTTTCATGTAAACATTACATAAAAAATTGAAAACCTTATAAAGTATATATAATTTAACAAACATTTGTGTTATTTTACAAAAAAAAAAGACTGTTTTTGAATTATTAAAAAAAAATTGAAAGCTAAATTTATTATAAGAAATAAAATTAGAAATGCGTTCTACATATTGAACATACAAAAAGATTTTATGATGTATTCATTTAATTGTAGACAAAGTTTTTAGCAATAGATAGTTAATTTTAAATAAAACAATGCATTGATTTTTTATCCCGTTAACTTGAATCATGCATTAAAAAAAAGGTGTTTCGATCACATAGACATATTTTAGCAATGGTCATTATTTTTGGAAAGGTTTTCTTTTCCTTTCTTTTTCTAAATTTTTCTTTTTGTGGAATGATTTATATAGCAGGTTTTATCATACAAAAAAAAAATGTGTTTGGATCATATAGACTTATTTCAGCATTGGCAATTGTTTTCTGGAAATGTTTCCTTTTTGTGAAATGATTTACATAGTAGGGAAATGTTTGTGGTTTTCAAAATAAATTTGTTCTTAATGAAAAACCAAAAACAGAATTTCGTTTTCAATAATTTAAACAATGGCAAATTAGCCACAGTAGATGCCATAAATATTTAACAATATAAAATAAAGAACGAATTTATACAGTTAATGAAGGAGAGACAAAAGAAAAACAATTCTTACTAAATTTTATTCAGCAATTTAAAAAAAAATTACTTTTATCAAAATCAACGTCCACGAAATTGTACAGTTTGGAATTTTAATAGCTATAATGAGAAAAAAATTTCCCCGAATACTTTAGCATTATTTTCATGCAAAAAGACTTTGTACCTGGCTTTGAAAATATTTTCCCACACAGGGTCTATTTCCATTTCTGCGGCTAGAGCTAGCCAGATAACGCATAAAATAACGCTACTGCGCAGCGAGACCAGCGATGTACTACCCATAGTACCTGGAAAGAAAAAAAAAAGACTCCAATTTATATCAATATTTGTATAAGACAATAACAATAAAATTATTTAAAGATTTTTTTATAGCCTCAACGATATTTATTGAAGAATGTGGTTTTTGATGCATGAATACACAAATCAAAGAACAAGTCAATGAAGTCAAATCATATTGAACTGATAAATGCCTTCTACCAATCAGTCTTTGGACGTGTAACCAATCAAAGAACAAGTCAATGAAGTCAAATCATATTGAACTGATAAATGCCTTCTATCAATCAGTCTTTGGACGTGTAACCGTCTAGGGAATTATCTTTTCGTTTTCTTTTTACAATTTTTCTTAAAATGATACAAATGTACAAAGGTTTTGTCTTCTCAGAGATATAAATGCCTTGAGAATCTAAGATTGTCCATCGAGGAAATTGTACTTTTCCCAGTATGAAATACGAATTATCCGAGCGTGGCAACAATCTTCGATGATTTTCTAACTTTTGACATCCTTTGATTAAAAGTGTTGGATCAGTCCATTTATTAATTAATTCCTATTCTAATAGAGCGACCGTGGTCGACAACAGAAGAAAGAAAAATTGCGAAATTGAAATCAAACTTTCATAGCATTATCATTCAGCTGTGTATAACAATAAAAGAAGCGAAAGCAGAAACCAGAGTGCGCAATGTAGCAAGAGTTATGCCAAGCATTTAGAAAATTTTTGACTTAACCCTAGAATGTAATTGTAACTTCTTCAAGAAATTACAAATTTTGATTTTAAAAAAACTGAATGAAATTACTAACTGATGAATAGTTTGAAAGTTTATTGATTAATATTTTACTTTATTATTAACAGAACATTTGCTCCAAATATTCTAGAATAAGTCTGAACACGAAATAGACATTTTTGTAACTAAGCAAGGAAAGATTTATAATAAACGTTTTGAAACAATAAAGACTAATTTATTCGTATCCTAATAGTCTATTCGGAAGATATTTGGATAACCGATTACATTTATATGCATTTTAAAGTTCGTAAAAAAGATAATCCGATTGAGGGATTAGTTCATTCAAGGTCTTTGCTGGCACATAAAATATTCATTTAAAAATGTAAAAAAAAAAAAAGAAACTCATTTTTTTTACCTAGTTGTATCTTGATGTTGTCTTACATAATTATCATATTAAAATATTTTATACTGTTTACTAGAATAATTCACTTATTTATTGAAATTATTGTTTTTAAAAGTATTACACTTTTTAATTATAATTTTTATTACCTTATTCATAAAAAATAAGATACTTTTTATTTATTAGCTATAAGTTATTCATTTGACCACTAAGTATTAATAAAATTATTTATTAATTAATTTTGATTAATATTATTAAATTTTTGACAACCGTTTAGATTTCAGGAGCATTATTGTGATTAATTTAGAAATCTCTTATGTTCTTGATAATAACGTAATTTATAATAGATTTTAAAGATATATTGGTTTAGAAGAATTATCATTTATTGTGTACATGGGCGTAATGAAATCAAATTTCATGGTTTCATAATGACTGTAGTGTGAATAAAGAGTAACTGCCTAGGTAACCTATTTTATAATTACACATTGTCTCTTGAGGTACTATAACTTCACCTTCTTATTCTCATGTAAACAATTTTTTTCTCATTATTTTCAAAAAGGGAAGCAAAATTACGTAACTAAACAATTGATGAAACGATTTGAATTTCATTGTAATTCATAAAGAGTATCGTTAAAAATTATGCAAAGAATATTTAAAAAAGCAGTACCATTAAAAAGACACTTATTTAGGCTTTAAGTAAAATCAAGTAAAAATATTTTATTTTCAATTACATATTTTGATGTTATCAAAGAAAAATAATAAAATTTTGTTTACTCTCTATTTAAAATTGCAGAGTGAAAAAAATGCATCTCTAAATTATAGCCGCTCCACCTTCAGTTTATATTTATGTCAAATATGGTAGCACACACACACACACACACACACACACCCGTGCGCGCTCTTATGCATGTACACACCTTTGTTTATTTTAATTACTATGACTTCAAAGTTTTTCAGTTACACAAAAAATCATACTAAAATTATTAAAAACCACAGGTTTCTTTTCAAATGTTCTTTTATTACAATATAATTGAGTCAATTAAAATGGTGTCATAGTTACATGGTAATCATAAATGCCCGCCCCATCCGACATCTATCTCTCTTTCATCTTGCTTCCACGTAGACGTAGTATAGAAAAAGTATAGTAATCGTCAAAAAATTCGAAATCGAGATTTTGACGAATCTCCACTTTTCAGACAGCCCTGAGTTAGAAAAACACATTTTTTGGAAAATGTCCGTCTGTCTGTCTGTAACAAAGATAACTTAAAAAGGCTTTGAGCTAGGCGATTGAAATCTGGTATACGGTCTTTACACCCAATTTTCCAACTGCTGTCAAATTTCGAATAAAATCCTTCGAGGGAAAGTCTGTTCGGCTGTTCGAATATAAGCTAACAATAATTACAAAATGAAGAGAATTAGATAGATAAAATTCGGTAGACAAATTTAACATCTGTAGTGTATATACCTGTCAAATTTTGAGCCAAATCCAACAAGGGGTTGACTGTCTGTCGGTCTGTACTTTCAGAAATATGCAAACGCGATAATTCAAAAAATGCAATAACTTAAATATATCAAATTTGGTATTGGAATTTTTGATTATGAATGGAGTTTTGTGTTAAATTTTTATTTCAAAAGTTTGAGAAAAATGTATATAAAACATTATTAAAAATATATATAAAACATGGCATGCCAAGGATTAATCGTTCAAATAACTCGCTAAAGAAAGTGACAATAGATCAAGTAAAAATGTAATTCACTCCAAAAGTTGAAATTTCATAACCATTGTACGCCAATGCTATATGTAAGGCGTTCTCTGGCATCGCAAGTTATTAGAGAGTACGAGAGAAAGTTTAGGGTAGTCCACTCCTGCTGGTTTTCCCCAACCTTACACAAAATCAGTTTAAAAATGTAATTAATATGATGCTAATGTTCTTACTATCAAGTTAATTCCCTTAAATATAAGAATTTTTGTTACTTGCGCATTATCACAATTATGCACTACACATAAATAAATCACTAAATTCTATTTTTTTTATCTGCCCGATAAAAGTTGCAAAAGCTTCTCAGCATAGTTGTCATTACACAGAAATATAGAATTCTAGGTAACTTCTACATGAATATTGAAATCGTTATGTATAAATTTTCTTCGGATATATTTTTAGCAATTCGTTCAAGTATAAGAATACCTCTCAATAAAAACATTAAATATTCGTTAAAAAATTAAAATGAATACAAAAAATGAAAATCCTGTGCAGATTTTTGAAATAAAAAAAATGCATATAAATTTAAGAGAAGAAATATATAGAATTTTCGTGTAAAATTTGTGAAAAATATTAAACATTCCTGTGTAAATGACATGAACACAAACCTACACAAAACGAATCCAGCTGTTCCACGAAAGAAAAAAAAAAGTAAATATTTCTATTCAAGACCCAAAAAAGGCGGGAAAACATTTTGGAACATGTTCTAAAAGAGATCTGAAAATCTCTTTGAAAACGAATTCTTTTCTTTCGTATAATTCTGTGAAGTTAAATCCTCGCTAAAATATTCAAAGTGAGCTGTTCAATGATCATGCAAATGAGTTCGATGGCTCAAATTCTAATCTTGTCAGTTTAAACGAGATTCAAAATCTTGGCAGAAATACCACTCGCGAAAAGCAGCTTTTTCCTCCAAGTTTATTTATAAGCTAGTCTTTCATTATGGAACAAATCTTTGAGAAAGAATCGTTTTAAAAGAACCTATTGGAATTCAAAGTGTTATTTTTTGAATGAGTTGAGTTTAAAATTATACGTAGGTGGAATTTGGTAGATAAAGCGCGTGGTTGTATGAAGTAGATCTAGTTTTACCACGCTTTTATTTAGCGTGTCTTGTTTCCTGTTAATAAAGATGAAATTTTATTATAAATTTTTCTCTCATTTTCTGTTAAGCTAAAGTTTAGAAATTCTGTTCACTGATGTGTTCTGCAAATTAGTCTAATAGTTTCAGAGTTAAAATACCCATTATTTGTTTATTTTTTTAAAATTTTGATTCAATGTGAATTTGGCATTATTTGAAAGCAAATATGTAAATAAAACAACAACAGGTGGAGCTATTTTCGATTACAATTATGAAATTGAAAAAATCTTTCCTCCCAATATTGAAAAATAGATTCCCTGATATTATCCTACAGCTTTCTTTCAGCAAAAACGGAGTGGAATTTAAGCTACGGAGAAATTAAGCAAAAATAAATAATAAAAAAAATGCGGAAAACGCACTCGGGGAGGTGATCTCAGTTTATTAAAGAAACCTTTTAGGACGTACCGATTTTAAGTCCCCGGAAGGTCATATTTTAATCGCAAATATCTCAGCCAGTTTTACAGATACTTCCATGAAACGTTTTCCTGTGTTTTTATTGTAGTATAATGTACATTTTTCAAATTGGATTTTTACAGATAATTTCCTTTACCTTTGTAACTTTCTTATTCCGCCGTTAGGAGCGTTGTAATCTGTCTCAATAAATTCAGCATAGTCACTTTACTATAGGTGCATGTTATTTCCCTAGGTATAGGAGACACCATTTTGTATTTAAATTGCTTATAATGACTTAACCTATCACCCTGAATATGTATAATACAGAAAAACTTCTAACATCTGTATTTCAGACGATTTATGAAAAATGAAAATTTCTGTCTATGTCAAAATTATTTTATATAATTTTACAATCCGCTTAATTGTAAGTTTTCCAGCTGAAATGAAAAGAAATTGAAAATCATTGCGAATTTTCTCATAAAATTCCACATATTTCTTATAGACGGTTCATTGATCGAGATTACCACGTTTCATTGCTAAGATTCCTTTGATGAAATTTCATAACGTATTTGATAAAGAATTAAGCCGTCATACATGTTAAAGAGTTAAAATTCCGGATTATCTAAATCAGTTTTTTGCGCAGACACAATTGTACAATTTAAAGCTTAATTTCTATTTCAGTAGTCGGCAAAGTTTATCCTACAAAGCCACCAAAATAAAATTCATATCTATTCATCCGTTTCAAGTGTATTTTGAATTTCTTATATCTCTATTACTAATAATAAAGGAAGATATATATCTGTATTTTGACTCTCAAGAGGCCAAACCGTTTGATCTAGCGCTACTAAATTTGGCACTGATGTATTTTGGAGGTTGAAAGTGTGCATCTTGGAAGCTATTCTTTTGGAATTTTAATTAATTCAGAAGTAAGCGAATTTATAGTGTTTCACAGAGATAATTCGCGAAAAAATTGTTACTCAAAACTAATTTTAATGACATCTTAAAATATAAAAAGAGGTAGTTTTAATAAAGCCAGTATAAAAGTTGTGCAATTTATTCCGGAATTTAACAATTTAAAATTTTTTACGCACATTTAAATAATGGATTTTATTCTGAAACAGAAATTCAAACATTTTTCATTCTTACGTCAAATATTAAATCGCGAGATTTTCTTACATTCTTGAAAGCTAAGGAAGAAAGATTCTGCTTAATATCTCAGCAATAAGAAATAGGAAAATGTATTTACAGTACAATGATCGTTCGAAGATAGACAAATAGTATAATTTAGGTTTTAACAGCACTATGATGATTTGATTCTAATTGAATAGGTTCATGAACGCAATGAGCAGAACATGTGTAAGGCTATTTAAATAATGAAGTATTGATAGCGTTAGGTTATGAATTAGATAATTAGTTGAAAATAAACACTTCCACTATTCCCGAGGCAAATGGTAGCCAAAGGATTAACGGGAAATTATTTTACCCCCCCCCCGTCAATTTAATTTTGAATCATCTAGAATTAGGAAAGCTGGCGATTTATAACATGAGCAGTTATATTTTTCTTGAGATTATGAAATTGCATATACTCACTTCATTAGCATCGCAATTTGGAATTAATAATATTGATAAATTAAGAGTTTAAAAAAAAATCTTACTTTTAACACAATCGCGCGTTTGAACGGTTTGATAGAATAAAAAATTAGTTTCAGTTTCATAACTATGAAACCATTGTTCGCGATAATATATTAAATTTTAAATTTAGAAAAGCATTGAACGAAAATAAAATTAAAGTCATTAAAAAGTTTTTTATTATTTTTATTTTTACATAAGATATAGAAAATATTATTTTTGTAAGATACTATTTCCGAAACGGTAAAACTTGCCCAGTTTTTAGTAAATATAATTCATTTATTCTGGTTCTTAATGCTCGCCTTATCTTCAACAGCGGATGCGTCGAATTTCATTAAAATCAAATAAAAACTATAGATCTGGATAAAAATAATACAAATATAAATGCAACTTCATATATATAAATAAAGAGAAGGATAGATTATGAAGGTAAAAATTAAATTGCAGAAATTAATTAAAATAAAATTTTTCTACCTTTTAGTGCATTAATAAAAGCGTGTTTCGAAAGAATTGTTTTTTATTAATTTTATACACACATTGAATATATTGTTTATTTGATTAATGTTCGTCATTTGATTTTTTCATAAAAAGTATCTATGCATTATCTCTAAAATCCTACACCATTATTTAATTGCACGCTGATAATTCTGTCGAAAATCGAATTTGACATGAAAATGCTCTGCCACCTTTAGATTACTTTGTTGAAAATTGATTTTCAAAAACTTAGCGCGACCTTTTCCCCTAGCACGTTGCGTACTCTTCTGCGTAATGAAAAGCAGGGGACGTGCCTGCAGCAACTTCGTTATTATGCTCTTGGCGGGGATCCAAATATGATGAGATTTAAAGAAAACATTTCCGAATTGAATCTCGCTTTTTCCTCCTCTTTACATTTAATTCCGTCTTGATAATTGCAGCGCCAGCAAACCCATTATTGCCAGCGTAAAAATAGACTGTCCAAAAAGTGCAAAATGCTCTTCAACGGGCTGGTATTTTGGACTTTACTTTTTTCCCCGCTTGTGTTGAATAATAAAAAAAGGAATGTTAAAGATGCAACCATAAAAAATTATTTAAAAAAAATTGTGAATAGTATTTGTAAAACGTTTTTATTCGAAAATAAATTTTGCTCTTTGGATTTTAATTTTGAAAAAGTGTGGTAAATTGTTGACGCTTGACTGTTTTAAGTCACAATTTATGTTATATTTCATATATTTCTTGGAATGTTTTTACGAATGGCAGCCCTACTTACAATTATCAAGCAAGTAGACACATGTCTTGCATTTCTTATAAAACAATATATCTTGGAAAGTATCGACGAAAAGGAAGAGAAAGATTTCTTTTGTTACGACTATTTGTTTAAATGTTGTGTATTTATAATTTTATATATTTGATTATATGTATGGTTTAGTTGTATGTTTAATAGTTTTTATTTTCTTTCTTTTTACTTTATTGTATAAAAAAGAAATATATAAACGAAAAAATAATGTAATCGTCAAAAAATTTTAAATCGAGATTTTGACCAATTTTCGCTCTTCGTGAGTCCGACACAAAAACACATTTTTGTAATTATATATCTCTGTTGCTCTTTCTGTGGATTTGACAACTGAAAAGCGCTTAACAAATAGAATCTTATTGACAATCCATTGGGTTCATTTAGGGTATGCAATTTCATAGACTGCTGGGTATTTACGTATTAACGCCACCGCAGCTACAGATTAAGCTTTTTATTGGCGTATTAGCGCAAAAACCGCCAAATCTGTAGCTGCGGTGGCGTTAATACGTAAGTACCAACAGGCGCTGTTCTTGGAGATCTGCAACAACAACTCAAAAAAGTTTTGACCTATACGAAACTATTGTTTTGAGCTAACTAGAAACATTTTGAACTATACGGAAGAAATTTGTAATAGGGACTCTAGTACATAAAATTTGTAAATTTCTATTAAATTTTGTGAAATTCATTCAACGGAAGTATGTCTAGCTATCTGAGTCCAAGTGAATACGTTAACTGGAAAACATAAAGTGCTAGATAGTTAAATTTGATATACAGGCCAAGTATTAAAAATATATATCCGTATAAAATTTGCAACCAAATCCATCAAGAGGTTGATCATCTGTCAGTCTGTGCTTTTGCATGCTTGTAAACCCAGTAATTCAAAAATGTAAAAATTTCAATAAACAGTTTTTGGTACGCAGTTTTAGAGTCTGAATTGTAGATTTTTATGAAATTTTCAACCAATCTGTCAAAGGGTTGACCGTCTGTTTGTCTGTTTTTCCGCAAACATCTAAACTAAAGGATGGTTCGATTAATAGATGTTCTCATTTCATCAAAGTATTAAACTTTGCTAACAGAATGCCATCTTATTTATTTTCAAAATTAAAATCCTTCGGTTTAAAATACAATCTTTTGATTAATCAGGATTTTGATTAGCAGGTATTGTGAAAACAAAGCACACAATGTGGAAAGAAAAAAAAACTATTACAATTTGAAGGGTGTATGTATGGATTACAAATAGCAAAACATTTCTTCTTTCGATAAAAATTGCTTGTTGAATTTCCAAACCCCTGCGGGGTTATGAAAGCCTGGGTGAAAATTACAGATATTCAATAGCTGAAGTTAGATATAGATGAGATATGGATATATTGAAGACGGATCTTTTACCCAACTATTAATGTACGTATTTCAAGGGATGCATTCTAAAGGGAACACAATACAGCCCTGGAAACTGATACCATATTTATCAATGTGGACTTAATATATAGGATTGAGACTTTCCAAGCCTTTAACTTTCATTTTATTGATCTGTCGTTTTCTAAAAATAATTAAAAATCTCATCTCTCTTTTTTTTAATTGGAAAAATTAATATGGTTATAAAATTCTTTTCGAAATTTGATTAGAAATATTCCATTAAAATTTGATGATCACAATTTTGAAAGACTGTTAGCTTATTTGTCCATTATATTGTATAATCTAATTAAATAAAGTAATAAATAATTACAAATACGCATAAGAATACAAACCCAAATTTTGCAATATTTGTTTTCGGAAGGAGAAGCTTCCACTATAGTGAGTGGTTGATTCTCGCTTCCCGAATGAGTACAGAAATGACAGGGTTCCGCTACCTCTTACCGATGGCGGGACGTGCTTCCCACGAGGAGGGTTGTACCGTGGCCGGTGATGGCCTTTAGGATTCAACCATAGTTTCCACCAGTGCTGTCGTGGCGGTCCAATCATTCAAATTCAATCCGAATGCTTTGAATTAGACCGGGTGAAGTAGCCTTGTTTGGTTATTAATTTGTAGAACATACAGCTATTTGTAAAACAATCGAGAATGCAACCTTATTCATTTATATATAACTAAAAATAATTTTATATTAAAACTGGCAGGCTGTATTCTAAAAACGCGATGATATAAAATTCAAAGATAATTTTTGAAGTTCGTAAATGCTGTAAATAAGTAATGCCTAGATCAGTTTTTGAATTTAAAAAAAATGCAACATCTAACAATGAAATTTTCGCCGTCTAAACGAATTACGCGGTTACCATCGCGAAATGCATAATCTTGAAAATATGATTGTAATGCAATGAATGTAAATAGCGGGAGTAGTCTCCCTAAAAATTTCTTGCATCCTCATTAATAAACGCATTACCCCAGAGAACGCCTTCATGGCATTGGCGCACAATAGATACGAAATTATTAATCCTTGGTGAGAATTTAGCATTTTTACTGGATTCATGATGTTATCTTTGGCGAGTTTTTTTCCGATTAATCTCTTAATAGTATCCAAAAATGGAATTTGTGCTTTAGGCAGGCTTTTTAAATACAATTGGAGCAAAACTTTGACACAAAACTATAAGTGTAGTCAGAAAATCCCATAGTTGAATTTGGCTCAAAATTCGATAGGTGTCTACCGTATAGATGGTAAATCTATAAACCGAATTTTATCCATCTAGCTCTCTTCGTTTTTTTAGCTATCGTTTTAACTTGTATTCGAACAGTTGGACAGACGGACTCTCAAAAATTTATAGAAATCTACAAATTTGGTGCAAAAACCAAATATGTAAGTGTAGCTCAAAGCTTTTTTGAGATATATTTTCCACAGACGGACATTTTCCAAAAATGTATTTTTTTTCGAACTAAGGGAGATCTAAAACGTGGAGATTCTTTGAAATCTCGAGTTCGAATTTTTTGACAATTACTTTTACTTTTTATACTTTATATTGCAAAGTAAAAAATGGATACTTTGAACGAATTTTATTTTGACTCTTCAACAATCAATTTTTGAGTTATAACTAACTGTGACTATAACGATACAAACGAATTCGAGAATACTCTTTCTGTTGCTATGATGCATTTGTATTTCATGCACAGTGGCAATTCAGACTTTCAGTGGACGAAGTCAGCGTGCATTGTGAAGATCATCTTTTAATAAAGAATGTTTAGTTTCTCCTTTCAAAATATTTTATCAACTTATTAAGGGTTTATTTTAGTTATTTTTTGTTTGAATAACTTTGTGAAACTCTATATGCTTGTATTATTTAGATACATGTCGCGAAAAAAATAACCAAAATAATGAAATTCTCAAAAAAAAATCAATTATATTTATTAATTAATGATTTTCTTCTCTTAAAAATAAAAATATCTATTTATTGTAATAAATAACAAAGAAATAATAAACTTCAAAATAAAGTGTTAAAATATTATTTTACAGGAATCGTGATATATTATACAACTACTTCACTGAATAATTAATATTATAATAAATTATAAATAATCAATTAATTATATTTTAATTTATGTAATAAAGCCTATAACAAATACACTTTGCAATCCTAATATTTTTAATTTACATAATTCGTATTTTTTGCAAATTTATTTATTTCTCCTTACATTAATATCATTTTTTAATCAGTGTGTCTACGGTCCCCTTCATCCTATTGGCCCTAGGCAGCTGTTTGGTCAAAAATCCATTACTGGATATGTTACGGTTTAAAGCACCTGTTGAATTTCAACGTATTTCAATCTTGAAATACCACTGACTAGATACTACGTTAAATGGAAACAAAGCATCGAAACCTTATGTAGAGAATAAAATTAAAATTAATTAAAAATGATTTAATATAGAAATTGGAGACGGGAAATGGAGGTATGTATACTTTGAATAAAGTCTTCATTTATACCCACAGTGTCGTTTCGTACCTTTTAATTTGAAAACCTCCTGTAATTTGTCAAAATTGATGCTTAAAATCTTTTGAATTGCAACTTATCACTCTTACCAGAAATAAAGGGAGAAACTAATCTTTTATGGTCTGCAAAATTTCAGCTCATTCTTACAAGTAGTTTTTAGTTTGCAGTAAATTTTCTATTTTTTGCAGTAATACGATGTACTTAAAGGAATATACCCCTAACTACTAAAAGAAATAAACTTAATGACTGACATTTGATTTTTCATAACTACATGGATTTTCTTAAAGCTGATAGCTGTCACGTTAAATTTAATAAATTTCAACATTTTTTTATTTAAAATAAGTAAACCACAGTGATTATTTCATTTACAAAGTTCATGACATAAAAATACATATAGAATACAAGACACATAGCAATTAAAATACTCATAAAAAGAATAGCATACAGTATAATATTCAAAACCATACCTGATGCAAAAAAGGTAAACCCATAAATAATTAAAAGGAAAACAGTCAACAACGAAACATCAAAATTATACCAAGGCCTAAATGACCCGTCACATTAGTGTCACCCATTCTCATTTTTAATTTAAAACCACAAATTAAAAGACCATTAAAAAAGCAAAGATCAAAAAGTAAAACACGCACAGACACAAAACCAACACAGAAATATGAGCATACATAAATATTTCAGTATGTATACTATACAAAAATAATAGGTAACGTAAGCATAGATAACGTAATGGCTAATAAAAAAGAAGCAAGATTTTAGTTAAAAGACGTAAGACGTAGTTAAAAAATTTAGAGCAATTCGATTTATAAATACTAGGAATCATATGATGAATGTTAAATTGCCTAGAAATATTGTTAAAAGTGTTATATTAAACATAAAAGAGATATTTTAACATAAATATTTCTTCCTATGTTTCTTCAACGAATTTATTATAATCTGTATGAAAGAAGACATAGTTCTTTTAGAGAAAGCTGTCAGACAGTTTAAAAATAAATGAAAATTTCTAAAGCCAAATTTTTTGGAACATCACCAAGATTCAATAACTTTGCATAAAAAAAGGCCAACATGATAGTTTTGAAAAAAAAAATACAGTTAATGCAACAGAAATATATGTTCTTATTGAATTGATAAAAATTGAAACATTTGACAGCTGATAGTTTAGGGTTAGTAAAAATAGAGCCATACAAGATAAAACAACATGTGTTCATTGTTGAACAATATTTCAAAAATAATGAAAGTTTGGCTACCACAATTCGAAAGTTTGAATAAATTCTATGCTTTAGCTCATTCAGAAAACCTATTGATTTGTTTGTGAAAAAGTCAAAATTAGTTGAAATAGTTTTTGTCATTTAATTTAACACCGTTATACTTACGATTTCTTAAGATTAGGCAGTTTGCAAAAGCGATTCAAAATTTATTCGCATAATTTGTTGTTTGATGCATTGCATATAAATTGGAAGGAATTGTTATAAAATAATAACGTTTAAAAAAATACCAAAGAATCAATACTTTAATAAAAAAAGCAGCATTTTATATTCTTAAACCTATTTTTTGGCGAATTTTTCAAGAATAAGAATTCTATTTGTGCAATTCTGATTTGTTTGCGAGAGTGGAATATTACATATGCTTTATATTTTCTTATTTAACGACGAAATTTTTTTATATATATCAGCTGATTTTCCTAAATCGTCTATTGAAATTTTTGCTTTTCGGTAACATGTTAACTTTTTCTTCATTTTATTTGTTCAGACAATCGAGGTAGCGTTGGACTTTCAAATGCAAATGTCAATATAAGCTACTGAAACCAAAATGGCTCGACAGCTATTCGAAGTAAAAAAAAATAAATTTAAATAAACTGAAAAAAGTATGTTGAAATTCTTCATTAATGGAAATAATTTCTCTGAGTACTTTCTTTCACTTGAGTTCTTTAAATGGTAATACTTCCGTCTGCGTAAGTAATCGAACAAGGCGTATTACTTAGCGAAATTTAAAGAACATGATGTAAGTGCACGTGACTTGTTGAAAAAGTAGTTTTTACTTTTTAAAATAAAGTCAGAAAAAAATTATTAAGTTACTTAAAGAATTTTTTTAAAAAAAGCTGAAGCTTAGTAGATTGAAGCTGTTTTATTTAAAATCTTACCTACGTAAGAACCATATAGTATAAACTTTTAAAAATTGTCGCTCTAATGGAAATGGACTCAATTTAAACGATATTTTTCGAACTACAATTTGAATCAGAAATTCCAGTGTGATATATTTCTTTAAATTTCGAATCTAATTAGCAGTTGTCTATAGTACTATTTGTAAATATTGATGACGGAATTTTCTAGATAATTCTTAATCATGGCATAAATGCTGTAAGAATTAAAAAAAAATCATCGAAGACACGTAGCTTTTATTCTGAAAGTTGAATATTTAAGTTTCTAATAATGTTTATACAAAAATTTGAAATGTCTAGCAATAGCTAAAACAATTCTTACTACCATTATCACTTAGATATATACAGGGACATTTAAATATTAAATTTTATGTAATGATTTTCGTTGTTTTTTATTCTTTAACACATAGTAAAGGTATTTAATAAGCTCTGATTACGGAAAAACATCATAAAATAATAGTCCAATTTTACATAGTTCATACTAGATAAAGATAATACATATTTATGAGAAACAATTTGCGCCAAATTTATAGATTGATCATGAACATTTTTTGCTTATATTTTTATAAAATCTTCCTAAAATGGTAATTAAAAATCATTTAAAATGAAAAGAGGATTCCACAGTATTAGCCTATTCAATTAATAATCTTATATCTGTATCGATGAACTAAAAAATTGTATCAAACTTTCTTTAAAGGAATGCTCGTTCCAGATAAAGCAGGTAAAAGCAGACTTACCTGAGCGGTGGCTGATCATTAGATGCTGGTTCGCGCGCTCATCCTAAGAGACATTGTGGCACAGCCCCCTTGTTTTAAAAGCCCTGGCTTTCTCTGCAGAGGGGCGGGGGCGCTCAGCTTTTCCGCCAATCGCTGCCCTCCAACCACGCATTTCCTGACAGTTAAAAGAAAAAAAAAGCTACAGGTGTTGTGTCCTGTTTAGCTAAAAACAAGTATTTATAGCTCTGACGTTCATTTCTGGGAAAATCTCTGTTGACCTTTGTCGAAAATTACTTTTAAAATGATATTAGGGCATTATTAGTTTGTTTGCAATTTAAGTGATTAAATATCAGAAAATAGCTAGATGCTTATAATAATCTTTCGATTTGTTCTTTTTATATACAAGCTAATATTTCATTTGCTTCACGATGGAACTATCTTTTTTCTATATCATTAAAAAATAACAAACTGTTGAAATTTATATTCTAAACATCACAAGAAGTTGGATATTTAGAATATATATATCTGACATACATATTTATATACAGCAACAGAAGCCAAATCTAAGGTCTGTCACTGTCTGTTGCTCTAGGAACCAGAAGTAGTTGATTTTTTTACCGAGTAATATGATATTCAAAATTGTTATACTTATCCAAAAAATGGCACATCTATAAAATATGTTTTATTTCCCTTCCTTCTTTTGAGACTTCCAAAATATAAACACAAGCCAGTGTTATTCCTTGTAATAGACAAACAATACTTTTTCTAGGACCTACATACCTTTTAATTTTATTATATAAAATTTTTTCTTGATTACTTTAAACTTATCCAGACATTTATGTTAAACATTTTAACAACAGTATAGTATTCAAATAAAAATAATAGTAAGAATTTCTAAATATGCATAGAAATAATAGTGATAGTGGCAATAATATACTATTAAACAGTTTCAAACAACATCAAAGGAATAGGGGCTTTTGAAATTTATTTTGCTTTGAAAGTATTACTTTTTCCATTGATTATGTTGAATTTTTTTTTTATTTAATGAAGCACAACTTCCGGAGAGTTTGCTCTCAGTAAAATATAGTTTGTATATAAAAAATATAAAGCTGTAAATAGAATAAGCTTAGCCACTAGTCCATCTCATTGTAAGAAACAATAAAATTTATTTGAACCGGTATTGAGGTGTCAGTTATTAAATTGAGTTTGTCTAATTAACAGAAAAAAATATAATTTTTTCTAAAGTTTATAGAAAACTATTTTTTTGCTCCTTTAAATAATTAAATTTCCTGGATAATTAAAAAAAATTAATTGCATGAAAGGTAACATTTCTAATTAGTGCTAAGATGGATAGTAAATTTTCTATCTGGAATTTGAATTACAAGTTTTCATATTTGTTTTGGACAAACAAAGGAAAAAAAATTGTAATTTCTGTTTGTCAAATCTCAACGCTAAATAACAAAATCTTTTATTCTCTCAATTATTTATTATTATTTTTTCTTTTTTTGTGAAGAATTATTAAAAGTAATTGATCGATGTTTCAAAATGATTTCTTTTCAAAGAAAAGTTATTCTAAAGAATTTTTAAGCTTAAAAAGTCTTTTGGTATTCCAATATTTCTGAGTTTTACAATTTCAAAAAAAAAAAAAATCGTTGAAGTTTAAAAGGCCATGGACTTTACTTCAAAAATATATTTTAAAATCAGTGTATCAATTAATTTTTTATAATCTATGTGGGATAAAAATACGTCAAAGTGAGGTAATATTTCAAATGATAAATGATGTTCTTCGAAAAATAGTATCTTTCATATAATCATTATCACATACTTTTTATATCTTGGTAAAAGAGAATGCATAGATATTCTTTAAATTTTACATTTATTATTTTTAAGAATGTTCTTTTTAAAATTCTTTAATTGTGTCTTAAATAGGATCCTTAATAAAAATGAAATTAAAAATCGTCTGGGAAAAGTTTATCAATTTGAAGGAAATATCACTTGCAAAAATGCTTAACTTCAACTTCCATACTTTTACAATTTGGAAATGTTTTCATTGTATCAATTATTTTTACAATGTTTATAAAAAATCGCCTGCTCTTATTCTTCTATTTGCCGTTTATGTTAAATCTGGTTGAAAAAAAGAAGTCTCTATGATTCTGATAATGATGGTGATGCAATTAATATGAAGCTGGTGTGCATTGAATTTTCAAGACGGTTAGTTAAAATTGTTTATCTTTCTTTTTACTTGCTTTTGAAGTATTGTCTTTTTATTTATTTTTTTTAAAATTTTTTATTTATTTACTTACAAAATTTAATAAGCATCTATAACTCATGCGAAATTATAAACTTCATTTAAATTTTTATTTAACAGTTGAATCATTTTGTAAATCGCTGTTTATTTCAGAATTGTTTTCATGAATTTTAATTTGCTCAATATTTAATTTAAATTTGTCATGTAATAATTAATTGACAACTGCTGTTAAACACGTTATTTCCTGTATTGAATTAAATGTAACAATTTTATTTAAAAATTTAAAATTCAATCAGGTTTTCAAAACTTCTCAGAAGCGATGATGAATCAATACTCGTTGTGAGATATTAAATTAACTTACACAAAGCCAAACAACCCTTTTCAAGTAGAATATTGAAATTCCAAATCCTCTCATTACTTTTAAGATGTTTTACTACTAAAATAAAATGGAAACTGTTGAAGGGTTCTATATTCTGATTATTTTATTTAATGTTAAAATTTTAATATTTGACAATACTAGTAAAATTTTAATATTCTATTGGATTTTAAAATTATGAACTAAAATAGCAATGAAATTATTCTTATTAGTTGTCTGATATTTCTATGATGCTGTATAAATTGATACTATTTTTCATGACTTAGATTTTAAAGTTTAGCACGTAAATGAGAAGGCGTTAAAGCCACCGAACCCAACTGTGCAAAATGATAATTGTTTCTTGCGAATGATCAGAGTTTCTTTTTAAATCTTTGAGTAATATTCTCAAACTGATTTAAGATGCAAAATAATCCTCCCAAATGTAGCAAAGAATCAAATGCGATTTTTCAAGGCAATATTGATTAGTTTTCATTGAACTCAAATTTGTTGTAAAGTTTTCTGTCCATTATAAAATTATGCTATTTGCTATTATAAAAATTAAAATATTTATTTAAAAATAATTCGTTCGAATTTTATCTAAGTTTCTGTTAATTATCTAAATATATCGGCTTTAGCAACCACAGCTACATCTGCCAAACTATGTTCCTCATTTAAAAAAAACATAAAATTACTTGAAATTTATCTTTAAACAAGAACGAATTTTCTTCTTTTGATAAATAATTATCAGATCCGAAACAAATAAAAAACTAAATTACAATGATACAATGAACGGATTTGTTATAAAACATTAGCAAAATGAAACAAAAATCATATATCCTAGTAATCTGCATCTCAAGTTATCTATACTTATATAAAGCTCAATGTGAATGTGTGTGTGTGTTGGCGCTCTACAGAAAAGACCATTTGACCTACAGCTATCAAATTTGGTACGTGTATACTTTGGAGGTCGAGAATGTGCACCTGGGGTCCCTTTTTTGAAATTTTAATTAGATATTTAATTAATTATTAAAATTTTAACGAGCATTAAGATTGGCGAACCAGCTGGTCGCCAAAGGCGGTTAGTATTTACTAAATTTATAAATCAATCATTTTCATTTTGTGATTTATTAACGATAATTTTTGATATCGAAATGCTGACTTTATAAAATTAATTAATTTATCATTTTCTTGTATTCCTTTATTTTTTTATCATGCAAATTTTCGAACTGTAATAAAGAGTGCAATACAATAAATTATTTGAAAAAGTTTATTTCAAGATCTCTCAAAACATTTGCGCTTTTCTTCGGACGGGCACCAGATACCGCTTTTTTTTTCGGGCAAGCACGGATTGTAACAGTACCAAAAATGGGACCTAACTAATTGACTTAAGGCAGTGTGCTTTTATATGACATGTGCTTTGTTTTTATCATATGTTAATTCTGTCATATGACTCTGTCGTTACTTTTTCATATAATTGTAAGGACATTGTGTCATGTCTAGGCTACCACTGAGGAAATTGCTGTTCTTGAACTTTTACAACTTGCTGCGTCTTTATTAAAGCAGTAAATGAAAAATGAACATTTTGTGATGTACATGTAATTCTAAATTTTATCATAGTTTTAACCTGACTTGATAATAAAACTTGCTTGTTCACAGGACATAATCTTTTATTTCACAATCTAGATTGCATGTATACATGAACATTAAAAAACTACTCGAATGAGAGTACAAACAAATAATTGAAAGCATTAGCAGAATTCTATGATAATACAAAAAGAAAGGTTTAAATAGATTGAATTCCCTGTTCATATGTACGTACGTGAAGTATAAGGACAAGGAAACAAAGGAATTTTGTTAGAAATAATTTTTTTAAATATAATTTTGGGTTCTGTTCCCAGCTCAGGAACGTTCATCAGCCCTGGAGAATTGTATAGCCATTCTAGCGTTTTCAAAACAAACTCTGCTTACCTCACTCTCTATAATTAGGATACTGCGTCGTAATTCTGTTATTGTGCGATAAATTTACAATTGGGTTTAATTTATTTGCCTATAATGCCTCAATATAAATCTGAACTAAATTTTTTATTTTTGCCTTGAAAAAGTCTTTCTTGATTTTTATAAAGACGACCGAAAGTAACGAAGAAATTTATAAAAAAATGCAAAAAAGGTGAAAAAAGTCTCAAAATTACTTAAAGATAACCATAAAAACAAATGATGTAAATTTAACAATAAATAACTCGTTGAAGGATTTCTCAGCACAATTATATATAAAAAAAACTAATTTTGTAAATTATTAAAAAATTTTTGATGTCTTCACTTTCATCAATACAGAATAAAATTTTTTGGTCTTTGAAAGATACGTTTTTGTTTAATGAAGGTAATTCAGTTAATTCATCAGGCGAATGAAATATCCAAAAGATTATTAAAGTGTAAGAGGACAATGTAGGGCCAATTTCTAGATTAACAACATGCTTGGTTACGTAAATAAATATGAATTTTCATACGCAACTGGAAGACATTAAAAAAATTATTACAATCCAGCTATTTTCTAAATGTTGTATACATTTTCAAAACATAAACACAATTGCGTACCTTTCTGGTCAGAGACCACTGTATCACTTTTAACTGATCTGCTCATAAACAAACTAACATGAAGTTGTTCATTTCGAAAAGCAGGTTTATTTAATACTATACACACCTAATCAGAAGTCTGACCTTGAAATTTACTAATAGTCATCGAAAATCCCTAGCTTACAGGGAGCTATTTCCTTTTCATCTAAACGTCATTTTACTGTCTGATGAGATAAATGGCATTCTTGGAATTTGAAATGTTTCTTTTAAAGAAAATTCAATAATATTTCGCTTAACATTCCCATAACATTGGCTTTATTATATCAAAACGCTGACCACACCTAGCATCTGACTTCCTTTTGCTATATCAATGTAAAATGATGGCACATTTGACCACGAATTTGGAAGCAATTAAATCCAATTTCAATTGGAATGTTAAGATGTAGATGTAAAAGCTAATGCAGAATTATATTTGTGAAGATGCAATCTGTAATTACAGGATTCAGATGAATCGGAGCATAAAAGGTCTTTCTTTAATTCGGGACAATTCGATAATACCGGCAAACGCATCTTGTCATTATGACAGCATTTTGTATACTTAGAGTCTCATAAATTTCTGTCTTTGTTTCAATAAAGATATCTTCAACATCAATGCTCTGACCGTCCACTTATATGCAGGAATGCTGATCATGTTGAAACACTCTACTTCTTCCTAAATGTCTTTCAAAACTTTCTTCAACCGATTCGTTTGCCTGTTGAATTCTTCTTCTATCAGATTTTGATAATTGTTTACCACACGACGGAGATTCATGCTTCAGTAATAAAGACAACCATTCGAAATAACGCTTAAACCAAAAAGCAACGAAGAACAAATTCATGGAGGCCTCTGATCAAAAAGATCTCCAAATGAAATAAAAAAAATTGAAGATTAATAAAAAAAATAATTGTTGTTTTATTTACTATGAAAAAGTAACGTTTGCTATCCGAAATAACACTTTATCAAAAATAATAATAATTAAGTAAATAAATTCTAAACTGCACTACAATTCTACTAGAATATCTTTACATTTTTTAAAAAAATAATCATTTGCGTTATGATATTAAAAAATTTTTTTCACTCTCCAATAAAGAATTCCAAATATACTAGAATACATTTACATTTTTAAAATAATCATTTACATTCTGACAGGAAAAAAATTTTCACTTTTCCAAAAAAGAATTCTAAACTGAATTACAATTCTACTTACATATATAAGTAGATAATATTTTGCGTTTATAATAATTTGCGATCTGATAGCAAAAATACAGTAGATATTACCAAATCTTAAAGTTAAATAACACATTTTTTGGGAGACGCATAAGAGAATTATTTATATAGATCTGTAATTCTTGAAATGTAGTCGGCCGTAATTCTGTATGAATCATGGACTTCAGCTTTTCAATTTCTAGCATTTTTATGAAATCCCATAATTTCCACAACAAATTATTTAAAATTCAACAAAGAATGCTGGAAGCATAATGATTATAATTTTTCATAGTAATTTTGAACAACTAAATCTCAAAAAGTAATTTAAGATTAGTTTCCAGTTACATAACTGAGTCCAGTCAATCATTAGTTACACGATTATAAAACGTCTGCTGCGTTAAAATACATTACGTGACTGAAGTGTCGTGATGATTTCCAGGAAGACATTATACAAATCAAAAATGTTACACAGTACAAGGAAGAAAATGCATCATTTCATATGCTGTCATAAAATATGAAATAATGAAGACTTTAGAGTCAAAAAATTGTCATAATGGAGTCACTTAATACGTGTGTTTACAGAAGATGTGCTGTTTAAGTTTATTTTTTGGACCCATTGAGTATCTTTGTGGAGGATAAAACTTGTGAAAGTCACACATTAGATTTTAAATCACATGAGGAGCTATGCTTGTCAAGAGGTTAGCACGTCATGTGATTCATTCTTGCTACCTAATGATACTACATTATCTAGTCTTATTACATTGCTATAGAATAAATTGAAAATAAGATAAAAATGAAAGGAAATATATCGCATGGTTTAAATCAAATTAAGTCAAGAATAGGAGATTGTTAACTAAAGAACACGAGGAAAGAACCAAATTGATTATGTTCGTCTGGAAATTAAATTTTATGATATTTCGTTATTACCATTATTCATTTTCATGCAATGACTATATAATTTATACAAATACTGCTATTGTATTAAGTAAAACGAAATTATTGTTTAGAGATTTTGTTATTGAAAATAGTTTAGTTACATTTTTGAATGTATTTGTTAGTTTTATTTGTCATAAATTAAGTATATGTAGAAAGAAAATTCGTAATCAACAAAATTCAGGTAGAAGATTTTAACGAATCACATGGAATCTCTCCATTTCTCCGGATACGAATTTTCTTTAATCCGAATCCCTAAAAAAATATATCTGTATACATGTTCATCTGTTAGCTTCCAAGCACTATAACAAAACTCCAAAAGTTAAATAGATGAAAAAATCATGTTTTCCTTGTAACAAAGTTTTAAACCTGTGTCAAATTTTGGACAAATATCGTTGTGTTTAAGATTTTTATATTTTGTAAACAGAAATTATCTATAATATGAAATGGAATAAAAAAAACCTTCCCCCAAATTGGAAATATTGTGTCATATAACCATATTTGGAAATATTATCTATACATAGTATATAATGAAGTCTCCTGAAAGTGTCTGTATGTTTGAACTCGAAAAACTCGAGCAATACTTTACTGATATTGCAGATATTTGTACTATTTTGTAGGGCATTTATTAGGGAAGATTTTAGTATATAGAAGTCATATCAAAATAAAGAAAAGAGTTTTATAATTGCGATTTTAATTATTTTCCTACTACGATTCGCGCATGCGTGGACACCAGTATCTGCTTTACATTTATCTGCGCGTGTGCGAAAACCTCAAACTTCGCATGTGCAAAGAGCAAGAGTTGTGGTGTTCATATACGACACATTTCTTTATTTAAGTCTAATTTTAAATAGCGATTCAAATCTCATTATGCCCAAAAGAAGGAAATCCAAGCTTGAGCGGAACACATTAAATGCCAAAAGCTTCATTTGTTGAGCGATAAGGAAAATGAAGAGGAAAGAAACGTTCGGTTAGCAAATATTAGAGGAAAAATGCTCACACTTAGGGAAGGAGAGTCTTCTGATGTGTGGAATAACCGTCTTTCTTTAAATCGCACTGCAACTGCTGAATTACAATCCATTCGTGGATTACAGAAATGATGCTTCGGTTTCAATAGGAATAATGTCTATAGTCTGACCATATTGTTCAATGAATCAAAAGGCATGTGTTGTTTACAAGGGAAAATTAAATTAGAAGAAATATAAATGGCCGAGTATAAACCAGGCATTAAGTTTAAAGCTAATTTTTCCTGTTGGATGCTAGGCCACGAGCAACGCTGTGAGGGTACTGCTAGTGTCATATATTCATATTTGGAAATATTTTGCCATTCACTTTTAAAGAAAATACTTGATGTTTACATAAATAATAATGTATATCGTAGTTTCACAGCTCAAACTAATAAATATCAATCCAGAATGTTGACTACTATCGTAAGTATCATAAATCTAATTAATGAATTAATTACTTATCCTTTTTTATTATCTCAATTTTTTATATTAAATTTAAAGAAAGTTCTTTTTCATCAATCGTTGCAGTGGTTCTTGGAAAATTATCCTAGGTATTTCTTGCTTGGCAACGGAGACTTATTATGTGTTAAGTTCAGGACAGTTTTTCAAGTGCGGATTAATTTTACATTCATCTTTGAGAACATCGTTACTGTAATATTTACCTAATACTGCAGGGATTCCTTGTAACACACATTCATAAGATGCTTGAGAATGAAAAATGGGGTTTTCAACTGGGTGGAGCATTTTCACTTTATAATCGAGAAGAGAGGCTCTATTTTGATGGAAATCTGGTAAGCATTTGTCTTTGAAAATAACTTGACTGTGATACTTATTTAATACAGCAGGAATTCTTTGCAACATGCACATTCATAAGATATTTAAAATGAAGAATGGCTCTTCCAATAGGGTGGAACACTTTCTGTGTGCTATCCTATTGCTAGTGAGAACTGACTTCTAGTTGACCAGCAATTCTAGTAAAGAGGTAGTTTTTAACCCCCAACCCAAATGCGTAAGGGTTTCTTTTTGAGAAAATTTAATATTTTCAGCTCATGACCTGTATAATCAATACATTGAAAGAATTCGCTGAAAATGAGTGTTCTTTGTTGGATACAATGTTAAGTGACCTTTCGAATTTATCAGTAATATCTGCATCAACAAACACTTCCAGTAACTTCATTTCTACATTCATCTAAATTAATTTATTAGTGTTATTAATTATTTATGTAATAGTTATTTAAAGTATGTATACATTTTGGGATACATCTTGTTACATTGGTTAAAAAAATCTCAAAGCCAAAAGGCATCGTTTAGAGATCTACAGATTATTCACATTTCAGTCTAATCTACTTGAATTCTGATTAAGATTTTGTTGTTACTATCATTTATATAAACATATTATGCCTAAGTGATTGAATAATGAGTTGGAACATGTATCATGCTCATAATGGGTTATATGAAGTTAAAAGAAATAGAAAGGAGTTGTATGAAAATAAATGATTTTGGAATAAGCTCTGTAAGAGAGATGATTTCTTTCCTATCCAAATCGCATAAAGGATTAGTCAACAACTGAATATATTTCTGAACAGAAATGGATTTACAAAGATAATAATTCAAGAATACAAGAATTTAGTCTTCACCGAAAGAAAGGAAAAAAAATATCTACAAGTTGTAAGATAGCCGAAGCGGCTCGGAATGCACTGAAAAAAAACGAATTGCCGCAAGTTCTGAAGTCATAATGCAAACAGTTAAGAATCCTTTTTTGAGCTGTAATCTTTCGCTCCAATTGTCCTTACTTTCATTAGACCATTTACTTATTGACACTGTCAAAAAAAAATTTAATTGGTGACATGAAAATACTAATTGGAGTTCTGGAATCACTGCACGTGTATTCAAGGACCCATTTCTGCCTCTTTGCTTCCTGATAAAGAGGTAGTCCCATGAAAAGCATTTGTTGAGTACGTCGTTGAGACGCATACTTATGTCTCATCATAATCTCAGAAAGAATGGGAAAATCTCAGGGGAAACTGGAAAAAGATGGATTGGGCCAAAAAGAGATTGTCCACTGACATTATCCAGAAGATACTAAATGCATAGAAATGCATCAAATATTAATGTAAATCAATTATGATATTTTCCTAAACGAATACTGGGAAGTTTATTACAGTATAGATTTCTATTGACTCATAACAGAATTTAAATCGGACAGCGATATCAACAACGTTTCTATAATCATCAAATCTATTATCGATTGTGCCTGAGTGGATCATAATCAGAAGGCAACTTTGTTTTCAAATTCCTCAAAAATGGATTGTTGCTGGTATAACTGTATGGATTAAGATAGCTGTCATATATCTCGACGATCAAATGCAATTCTGCATTCAATATTGTGACGTCGACAAGAATTTCTGAGGAACAGTTCCATCACATTTAGCAATAATTTTCATCTTTGGTCTTGCAATCTTGCAAGTATTCTAGTGCTTCATTGCAATAAATATGTTGTATTGTTTTCATCGTCTTGATGTAATTCTATCCTGCCATTGAAATATTTTTCCATCAGATTTCCCTGAGTTCAAAAAACACGTTTTTAGAATAATGCCAGAATGTCTGCGAACAAGATAATTCAAAACTCTTTAAATTAGAGAAATGAAATTTGGCATATGGTTTTTTACGTTGAATTTATTGACATCTGTCAATTTCTGAATGAAATTCCTCCAGAAAAAGTATGTCTGTTCGACAATCCAAATATAAGCTATCTGAACATGATAGTTACAGTACTATTTATAGATTCTAACAACATTAGCTGTCAGCAAATCACTAAATAGAAAACAGTAATGGAGCTCAGCACAAACAACTAGAACTCTCTCTGCGAATATCACTCTAAAGTGAGAATTGGTTCCTCGTATCCGCCCTCTTGCTTTAAATAGTTTCTGAGAAGGCGAGACATCACATGAAATTTTCCAGAAGAACCTCCAGATCTCGGTTTCTAATACAAAAAGAATCATAATTTTTCCACTACTTTAATAATCCATAATATATAAATAACTTTTAAAGTCTTTATATAACAGTAATAATCCACTTTTAAAATCTTTATATAACAGTTTTAATATATTTATATTCTTTGCTTACTTTTAGATTCTAAGCAGTTATATTCAGTTAGCATTGAAATACGACTTCCTATAAATATTTTCATACCAAAATATTTCTCTAAACACAAAGATAAATACGTCATTTAATGATAAACATAAACATAAATACAAATGTAGTTATTTGATATAAACAAATCATTGGCAACACGACAAAAAAAATCTGTAAATATTCCGATGTTTCAAAGATGCATCAGATTTCATACACAACATTCTAAACTATGATGATTGTTACTTTTTTTCTTATATAATAAAAAAAAACTCTTTATCAAAAAGAAAAGAAAATATGAAATTGCATTCCATCTTTCTACATTCTCGTAATCATTGAAAAGAATCTCTAAGAATGCTCTGATAAACATTTTCATATCGAAGAAAATAAACTTACATTTCAAATTCTTAAAAGAAGTTCTAAAGGACGAGCTTTCAAGTGATTAGTAATTGTAATAGGATTAAGAACCTCTTTCAACGTTGATGTTGCAAAATCAATATTTGGAGCTCTTTTTGAGAATCAGATATTCGAATTTCGAAAAGATAATGTTCGACTTAATAGAATTCTTATGATATTTCAGAAAAACATTCTCTCTAAATGTATTTTGTTGCCGATGAGAAATTATTATCATTAAAATTATTGCAAAAAATAATTATTATATATTTGTTACTCCTATAAAAGTGACCTTTGGCTTAAATTCAAATTTTCTTTCCGTTGCTCAGCTCGTTTGTTCTATTGGCACAATATTTATCCTAATGTACTAATGCATTGAATGAAAAAAATATAAGCAAAAAAAAAAAAAAAAAAGGCTTCGTTGAATTCACTTACAGTGAACCAGATTATCCAGGTTTATCCCAGTTTCTCACTGCTTTGTTCCATATTTAACCAGTGGAAGTGGTCCCCTGAAAACTTTCTCGTATTATCTGTAATAAACGTCATCCCAGAAAATACTTTACAAGGCATTGGTTTACAATACTTATGAAATATTAACTTTCGGCAAGAATTTAGTCTTTTTACTAAGTCTATTCTGCCGTCATTTGCCAGTAATTTGGCGCTTAATCCCTGGTATATGTTAACAGTATCTAAAAATCTTTGTGTTTTAGAAATTTTTAACAACCTATTGAAACAAAAATTTGACACAAAACTGCACCTGTAGTCTCAAAATTCCATACCAAATTTAATGCATTTAAATCATAGCGTTTTCAGAGTGATGACATTTACTTATTTCTGATAGTACAGACCGACAGATGGTCAACCCCTTGTTAGAATTGGCTCAAAATTTGAAAGGTGCCTACACTATAGATGGTAAATCTGTGTACTGAAATTTATTTATATAGCTCATGTAATTATCGTGTTAATTTATATTCCAACATCCAGCTAGACGGAGTTACTCTGGCCATATTTTATTTAAAATTTTGATAAAAATCTTCAAATTTTGTGTCAAGACCATGTACACAATTTCAATTGTCTAGCTCAGATCGTTTCTGTTATCTTTTCCACAGACAGACGGAAGTTTTCCAAAAATGTGTTTTTTGAACTCAGGAGGCCTAAAATTTGAGTCAAAATCTCGAGTTCGAATTTTCTGACGATTACTATACTTACTCAATACTAAATATACGAGAAAGTGAAAAAAAAAATCCGTATTTATGCTTAATTTCATTTGATTTTGAGATTCTCCTGTTTTTGAACAATTCATTTTGATAATAGTTTAATAAACATTAATTATTGTAAATCTCTTTTTAAAAACTCTTGTCTTGTTAACATCATTTTATTTTCGTAAACATTTTGTGCCACTTCAAGTGACTTTCACAGATTAGGATACCTCTCTCAATACTACCATTGGGTGCCACGTCTTGAACACAGAATACCGTTCTTCAACTGAACGTTGGGATACAAAATGAATGAACAAAATTTCTCACGCTACTGAAACGCCACCTATGGGCGTAAACCTGAAACAATTACATTTAATTTTAAAAGAAATTGTTTCTGAACAAATCTACCTTGTGAATACGAGTATTATTAGGTGTAAAATATTTTCGTTTTAATATGACAAATGCAGTTTAATCAGTTCAAGAGAATAACAGTAAAAGTAATAACGAAATAATTGCAATAATTCTAGATTTATTACCCTTAATTTATCTCCTTCATCACTCACTGAACTGTCTCTTTTCTTTTTCAAAATCAAATGTCGTTTGCACAGTTGTTTGTTTTCTTTCACTCTTTATTCAGAACTAATCGCCTTTGGCGACCAGTTAGTTTGCCGGAAGTATTAGTTGTTTTTGCTCTCAATTAAATCTCCTTTGAAAAAGTTCGTATTCATGATTCCCTCGTGAAAATATTTTTAACTCAAATTGTTACACACATTTTAGAGGTGTTATATTAATAGCCTTACACATGTTCTGTTCACTGAGTATACGAACCATTCTATTAAAATTAAATCTTATGATATTTAAGACATAACTTGATATTTAGACAAGATTAACTTTCAGGATAATCTACATTCCCATTCTATTTTTAAATCTTAGAATGGTGTAAAAATCACTTTTAAACAATACTATTCTCTCTCATCTTCAGTAAAATCTCACTTAAATTTTAATTAATATTAATTCAAAAATTCACACAGAAGTGCACATTTCTTGCTCTCAAAGTAAGTTTTTTTTAATTTTTTTTAATTCTAGATTAAAGTTTTATCTTGTAGACAGCCAAAACACACACGCGCGCACATATTCGTACATTATTATGGCACACATTAGACATATTTGGTGATCAGCTGGTTTGCAGATTATATTTATTTCAAAATAAATTTCTTATGCATCACTTAATGTTCATATCCCCCCCAAAAATATTTTTAATCTTCAAATTGTGATATCAAAGCTCTGTTAATTTAACAGCCTTATAAATTTTTTGATGGTTCATTGTGAATATGAATTATCAAAATAGAGTCAAGTCTTATGACATGAAAGTGTTATTAAAATCATACTTGTTCGAATAATTTTCTAGCTTTCATGATACTGTAATTTAACTTTTTTCTTCTTTATGTTCATTATACAAATATTAAGGAAAATCTTTCGTTTATTCCTTTCAAAGCTAAGTGAAAATAATGCGATTAAATATTGAAAACAATGAAAATAATTTGAATTTCAGCTCATAAATAAAATATATTGTTAAAAATTATGCAAAAAAATTTTTTTAATGGCAAAATTTAGGAAACTTTTACGTAACTATTGAACTTTTATCATTAAGAAGACAATTTTTAAAAATTTAAAATGGTGTAAAAATTAGTTTTTAAGATAATATTTTCAGAGAAACCACAAAATTTCGCTTAATTTTCCATGATTTAAATTAAAAAAGTCGTTATGAAGTGCGTATTCTCACCCTCCAAAGCATAATTGCACCAGATTTGTTTCCTACAAATCTGGTGCTTTTATGTAATCTTTCAAGGTGCACATTCTCACTCTCCGAAGTATAATTGCACCAGATTTATTTTCTTCAAGGTGCACATTCTCACCCTCTGAAATATAATTGTACCAAATTTGTTTCCTTAAATTCAAACAGTGTGGCCAGTAAAACTAGTAAAAAAATTAAATTAGAAATATCAAAAATTAAAAATTGCTAATGCTTTGTAGCTTTTATTCATTTCCACCAAATTATTGCCTTTTATTTTGTTCGCCTTATATATATGTAAAAAAAAGAAGCTCAATATTTAAATATGAACTCTTGTACAGCACATACAAATTCGTATTTATTATTAGTAAAGATAGAGATAGAGATGTGCATCAGTTAGAGGCTCTCTGTTTGAGATCCACGGCTTGAGGAAAAAAGAATCGATATGCAAAACGGAACAATGTATCTGCCGAATATTCTGAAGCATCATCAACAGGAAGCGGCGAAGGTCTCTCAATCACGACTGGATTGAGAGTGATGATCGAAAAGGGCGTGTCCTTTTCCTCGCTTTCTGATTGAGACAAATAGCGAAGGGGGGGGGGAGAGGATCTAGATTGATCTGATTGCGTGTGTCGAGTTTGCAAAATGAAAATTTCCCTATTAGCGAAGGGTATTTTTAAGAGTTCTAATTTGTTTTCATAAGCAACAATTGTATTGTCAATTGAACCTGGAAGTTAAATCAATTCCTTTTCATTTGAACAAAAGAATAATCGTTCTTTCTTTCTCTTTTTATTCTTCTGGAAGCAGTGTAAAAATAGCCATTGCTAAGAAATAATTATGAATGAAATGATTACTATTTTTTAACAGTGATTTGGTATGTTAAATTAAACAAAATTTGGTTCTTGTAATAAAAAAGATAAATCATAGCATTTTTTGTAGCTACTTGAAGCAACAGGAAGAAAAAAAATTTCATAATGTTACGTCATTTTTAGAAGTATGCCATTTTCTTGAAAATGTTAAAATAAAACGTATACAGACTCATAAACGTATACAAAACGCATACAAAATCACAAAACTTTCTCTATTCAAAGATAGGAACAATCGTTTACAACAGACATTTTGTACTTTTGTATCACTTAGAACAGTGTTTCCCAAAGTGTGGTGCGCGTACCCCCAGGGGTACATTTAGAGTTTGATAGGGATACAACTGAGGCGAAAGTCAATCCTTGGAAAATCACGTGACTCTGTCCAAAATGAAAGAAGGCCCAATCATCTGTGGTCCACTGCCCTTCCCCACGTGACCGAAATTGGAGAAACATTGATTTTTACCGCGGACGGGGTTAAGCTCCCCCGTCGCTTAGGCTTACTTGATTACAGCAAATTGAATGGAAAAAAATCAAGAAATTCCTGACGACTTTTTATTTTGCCAGCCTTTATTAGGTCACAAAACAGGAGGAGATATCTTTAATGTTATGAATAAGTTTATGCAAGAGAACAAAATTGATTGGAATAGATGTGTTGGAATAAGCACAGATGGAGAGAAAAGTATGGTCGGAATTAATAAAGGATTCGTTGTAAGAATTCGAAATGTTGCCCCGAATATCATATCCTCAAATTGTTGCATACACAGAGAGGCTTTGGCAACACGTAAGATGCCCTCTGAACTACAGAAAGTTCTAGATGAAAGCGTGGAAATTGTTAACCGCATTAAAAGCCGTCCTTTGAATGCACGACAAATATGTGAAGAAATGGGAAGTAGTCATACCCAGCTTCTTTTTCATACCGATGTTTGTTGTCTATCTCGAGGAAAGGTTCTGAATAGATTATTTGAACTTAGACATGAACTTCAATGTTTTCTTAATGATAGATTTGAGTTGAGAAATTGTTTACATGACTGGAAATGGCTTTGTAAACTGGTATATTTAGCAGATATATTCCCTGTTTTAAATTGCCTCAACTTATCGTTACAAGGCAAAAAAATTTCATTCTTTCACGTTCAAGATAAAGTGAATGCTGCCATCGCAAAACTAAATGTATGGCAAAAGAGAGTTGGTAGTGGAGAAGTAGACTCATTTAACTCTCTTCATGAATTTATAACAAGTTCGACTATTAAAACTGATGCTGATACTCTAAAATGCATAATACAGCATTTGGTGAGTTTGCAAGTGGGCTTAAAAAACTATTTCCCTGATTTAAACAAAAATATTGAATGAATAAGAGATCCGTTTAACATTGACGCAACACCCATGCCAGAAGATTTGACGCATGCAGAAGAAGAGCAATTATTGGAATTGGCTTCAAACGGATTTTTGAAAATTAAACATAGGGAAAGTACCTTAACATCATTCTGGTTACAAATACAACATGTGTATCCGGTCTTAACAGAAAAAGTTCTGAAATACATCTTGCCGTTTCCAACTTCATATTTATGTGAAGTTGCTCTTTCAGCATTTGTAGAGATTAAGTCGAAAAAAAAAAAAAGGAACAGACTATTGGCCGTGGAACCGCACTGAGATTAAAATTAACAAACAGGGAACCAAATTATGACGATCTGTCATCTCAGCACAAACAATTTCATCCTTCTCATTGATCCACATAAATGTTACTCACAATATAACTTTTATTTATATTTTATTATGAATAATTTTATTTCTCTTTTCTTATTATTTTGTGTAAGTCACAAAAAAGAAAAATATATAATTTTGATTGTTATTAAAATACATTTTTTTTACGAGGGGTACTCAGCGTTACGAAAATTATAGAAGGGTACACATATGTCAAAAGTTTGGGAAATACTGACTTAGAACAATGATGTTTTTTTTCCACATGTGTAGAACACATGTTTATTTTCTTTAGAACATGTATTCTCTTAGAACATATGTTTAATTTCTTTAATTTATCCCTTTAGCATTCACTGAGATGATTTCCTCCTTTATCAAATTCATATACTGCTTATCCTATTGGCTTTTTTTTTCATTCTTTGCTAGAATTTCTTATAGAATTAGTCACTTTTCGCGACCAACTAGTTTTCTGTGAATATTGATTTTATTTATTTTCAATTAAATCTCTTATGCATAACTTAATATTCATGATTCCCTCAAGAAAATAATTCTTAAACATCAAATTGTGACATCAAAGTCGTGCTGTTTCAATAGCCTTACACTTGTTCTGTTCATTGTATATATGAACTCGAATCTCATGTCATCATAATGCTATTAAAATCATAATTAGTCGGATAACCATTTTGTAACTTTCACCGCAGTAATGTAATCATCGAAACATACAACGCCCCGGCAAGAGGCATGATTATCAAGCGATAAGTTGCCTTGTAATATCGTAATCTGTATTGTAAGCATACTTGCATACTACCCCAACCAAACAAAAATTACATTTTAAACTGAGTAATTGGAGCACCTTGACAACATAAGCGAGAATTACGATTAAGTTTTAATGATCATCACTGGCCCCGGTACAACCCGTCCCGTAGGAGGGAGGGATTGTACGGAGGTGACTTGTCATCGGGAACAAGTGATTTGACCCCACATCATTACTACACTCATCAGAATTGTAGAACCAACCAACATACCGATAATTGAAAATCCCCATTTTTGAGATACCTTTCAGCAGGACAGGGCAATACTTTAACTTCGCTTGTTTTTAATCCCTCATTGAAATTACACATATGCCAAACATAAATCCATCTATTTTATCTTTTTTTATTAATTAAAAATTAAAATCTGAAAAAAAACAATGAAAAAATATGAATTTTAGTTCAACTTTGAAATCTAGTATTAAAAATTATGCAAAAGAAATAAATTAAAAAAAAAAACTGTCAAAATTCAAAAATAATTTACACAAAAATTAAATTGATATTATTAAAAAGATAATTTTTGGAATTCTAAAATGGTATGGAAATAGTTTTATGCAATAATATTTTCAGCAGATATCATGAAAAAACACTTGAAATGTCCTTATTTTTTTATTAATTAAAATTTGGGAAGAATCGCTCCAAGTTGCATATTCTCAATCTTCAAAGCATACTTGCGTCAAATATGAGAGTTGTAGGTCATAAGGTTTAGTCTGTACTGCGCCAAAACACTTACTTATTCAACTTTTTAATTAGCAGATATAGAGATACTGTAAGATATACATAGTAAGACAACCTCAAAATTGTCTAACTTAATTACACAAAATATGACTTAGTATCATGAAATTATCAAAGAACAGTATATGAGATACGCATCAAGAAAAGACAAAAGAATTTAAAATATAACTGTCAGAATTGAAAAAAAACCAGGGGGTGTGATCTGCCAAAACTTTCTCTCATACGCTCTAATAAATTTGTTATGCCAGAGAAAACATTGCATGGCACTGGCGTAGAATAATTACGAAATATTAACTTTTGGCGCGAATTTAGCATTTTTACTGAATCTGTCATACCGTCCTTGGTGAGGTTTTATACGATTAATCCCTGGTATGCAGTTAATAGTATCCAAAAATCGAATTTGTGTTTTAGACATATTTTTCTCTGTCGATCGAAGACGAAGATTTGACACAAAATTGCACTTGTAGTCACAAAATCCCATACCAAATTTGATATATTCAAATTAATGCGTCTATGAATTAAAGCGTTTACATGTTTCTGAAAGTACAGATCGACAGATCATCAACCCATGATTGCATTTCGTCAAAATTTGATAGGGGCCTACAGTATACATGTTGAATCTCTGTACTGAATTTTCTCTATCTAGTTCTCTTCGTTTTGTAATTATCGCGCTAATTTTTATTTGAACAGCCGGACAGAGCGACTTTTAATGAACGGATTTTGCTTGAAATCTAATAGAAATCTGAAAATTTGGTTTAAAGAATATATACCAAATTTCATCTGTCTAGCTCAAAACTTGGAGATTCTTCTTGGAGAAACTAGCAAAACTTGGAGATTCTTCAAAACCTCGAATTCGAATTTTTTACGATTGCTATACTTTTTCTATATTACGTTTACGAGAAAGTAACTAACGATAAAAACATATTAAACGAGTTAAACAAATAACTTTTGGTGTATTATGCATCGATTTTTAGCAGACCCTTACATCAACAGTTTGTAGAAGAGTGGGCACGGAATGCATAAAATGGCGAGAATAATTGTTCCGACTTATTGATTTTCGAAGACCCGATTCACAACCCTTTGCGGCAAGTGAAAGAACGTAGTGATTAAGGCGTCGCTCCGGCTTTTTTAATGGAGTAATTGACACTCAGGAAATCCATAAATCATGTAAATGGCCATTTTGTTTTACACTGAATACCCAGCCTTTTTTTACTTTGGTTTACCGACTTTTCGCTTGTTATTAACAAGTAAACTGTCGTAACCCTCGACTCATTTTATTCTACTAAAGCCAAAAATTAATTTTCCTTTTTCTGATTTACTGCGAGTTGCAAATCATGCTATTTACAGTACTGTATTTTGCAGAAATTAGTCAAGTGTTGTTAATATTCATTTCTTGACTTCAATAAAACTGAATTGTGTTTGTTTAAGCAACATTATATTAAAGAAAGCATCTAGTAAATAAGGCGTTCAATAATAATTAACTGTTGATGATGTTTTGACAGTTAATTATTTTTTTTCTCATTGAATTTGTATATAAGATAATGTATTTGAACTTTGAGGCGTTAAAATCTGAAATTTGCAAAAACATTACTGTAAAACAATGGTTAACTGAAATCCGTGTTATCTGAAATGCTGTCTTATCGCTGTGTGAAACAAATATGGGGTCCGTTATATTGAGAGATTCTGTTTTCACTCTGGTGGATAAAAAAAAAAATGGCGTGGTGCGGAATTGCCATCATTCTGATGCCTCTTATGGGAGAATGCTAAAAAGCGGCAGGTAGTCGCTATTAGGACTCAATCATAATTCCTACTTCAATTCTGCCATGTTGATTTTTATTCAGTTTAGCATGAATCCACGAATGCTTAAGCAAAAAGGGGGAAATCCTTTGCGGTTATGGCTATCTGAAAAGTTTCCGAATTCTCAAATAAATAAAATATGTACTGCACTGAACGAGAACAATTACAAAGACGTATATTCCAACATGAAAACATGATAGATGGTTGAATGGATTGTTGTAGACAATGATGTAGTAAGAAATCGTAATTCAAGAAACAGTAGAAACGTAGCTGTAGTCAAAGGTTGAGTTGATCAAGAAGTTTGAAGTGGACGACATGGTCAAAAAAATTGATAATTGACTATGGCTTCAGAGAATCGTGATAAGCCCAAGTTAAAAGTTAGTTATGTCTTATAATAATTTGCACAACATTTAAATAACTTGGTTTTATTAATGTGAAAATTAAAATTAACCCTTGTATCAGCCGTAGCTTGCAGTATATTGTGAATTCATATTTTTCCCTTTAAAGTAACTCATAAATTGCATTTCATCTGTTGCTACAGATTGCTCTAAAATGTCATACACTAAGCAGTTAATTAACTGTGGATGACGTTCTAGTAAAAAGTTGGAGGGAGATTACTGCTTGGAAACGTTAGCACAAGAATACTGATATATATATATATATATGACACGTGTCATTTTAGGCATCTTCGAAAAAAAAGATGTGTAGTTGTTAAAGATTTTTATCCCTTCGCTTATGGTGTGGAAAAAAAAAGGAGTCAACAATTTTGCTAAACACATGTTAGAAATAATTAAACAAAAAGGTGGCAATTTTCAAGAAATAACAGAGCAATTTTATATTGAAGTAAATACCGGCTAATTTAAGATAAAAATTAAAGAATCAATTAGGATTGAAGTCAAATTGAAAGTCATCATTACATATATATATA
>JAPMOR010115227.1:278684-289792 GCA_026543865.1 Argiope aurantia | reverse complement strand
TTAACTTATTTCTTTAAAGTTTTTCTAATGTTTTGTTAAAACTTCTAATGTTTTGAAGAAAAACTAACTCTCTAAAAACTTATTCATAATAGGGATTTAAAGAATTAATATCTCTAAGTGGTTTAAAATAAAATAAATTACTATCAAACAAAAGGGAAGTTTTTACCAGCTTTACACTTGGACTGACATCTTATCGCAAAATACTTCTTATCAGAATTAGCATATGTTTTATCTCAATTATTATGCAATTATTGAAAATAGAAATACATTAAAATATTGATTGAACATGAACAAATCTCTAATATATTTGTTTGTTGATGCAAACTGTGTTACTCCTGAATAAATCTGTTAAGCAAATTCACAGATTAACGCAGTTGAAAGGCAGAATATAATCGTGGGATTTCTACAGCTGCAAGATAAAAATGCTTTGTAACATTTCTATATATGTATTTCCCCCCAACACATTTTTTCTCAAGTTTTTAAGCAAAAAGGTTTGTTATTAAAGTCCTCATTTTTTCCTCTCTTTTTTTTTAATATTTTGAGAAAAATATACTAAAATTACGAATTACAACTTTTATTAATTTTCAATAATTAACTCTTGTACAGATATAATTCTTTCTGTATATAATTTTAACTTATATTTAAATAAATTTGTAAACTACCTATCTTGCTATTTTTCAAATAAATTAAAAGTAATTTAAATGTGGTTAAAAAGTTTTACTTACTGCATTTTTCACTTAAAAAGGGAAAGCTTTTTGTAAATAAATCTTGACATTTTTTTAAAAAAAACTTCTCAATAATTATACTTAAAATTATATTTTTACATACTTTTCCTGCCATCTTTGCCCTCATATAGATAGATTTTAGTTCTATTTGTATGAAAGCAAATATAGATTTAATCTTTTCAGGATCATGGGATGTTAATTTCCCTAAGGGACATTCATTTTTATATGCTTAACCCTTTTTAGGGCCATAGAAAATATAATCACCACCAAACTCATTAATCTTTGCATGTAGTTATGTTGATTGGCATATATTCTTCCAAATTTTTCAATAAAGCAGAAACCTAGATGTTCTATCAGAGTTTCTTATCGCATAGAAAATGGTGTTTCTTTATTTGTAATTTATTAATTATAAATTAATTATTTGTTATTTATTATGTTATTTTGTAATTAATTAACGAAATGAATCAATGAATCAAATTATATTTATTCTAATAAACTCAATGAATGCATTTTATTATGTGCATCTTAATTTTAAAGATATTTTAATCCTTCCTTTAACGTGTTAAACAAATATTATTGAAAAAATAAATCAAGATATAAAATTTAAACAATAATTTTTTAAATTAAGGTTTATTTCATTGAAGCCAATAATGTTTAATTAAATAAATTCAGGTTTATTAAGTTTTAATTTTTATTTGTTTTATGAGTTAAAATTTTTTTTAAATTATGCATTGAAATCTATATAAACAAATTCATAGTCCACCTGTTTAATGTCTCTGTTTACATGAGATAGAGAAAGTAATGAATCTATCTAATAATAATTATTTGTTTTCTAATTTGAAGAGTATGTATTGTTTTTAGTTATAATTTATGACTTCAAAAAATTACTTATCAGTGCTACGAGGTATTTAATTAGAATGCAATGTATGTTGTCAATTCTTTGACGTATTAATTTAACACTTTCACATTTTGAGACGCTTTGCATTTATATATGTGCCAGGGAAATTTTTTTATTTACATACTAAATGAGTTCAGTGTAAAAATATTGTAATTTTTTCCCTGTATTTATTACAATAGTTATTATGTGATCACATTTTAAAAAATACAAAATACTCATACAAAAAAAATCATTTTTTATAAGAAAAAATGTTTCTATACAAAAAACAGAATCAATTACAATTTTCGAAATCTATAATCAGTAAATTTTAAAACTGGGTTTTTAAATGTACAATAAATACGTTTTCAACTTATGACTCACAGAGTGAGTTGGTAATGCCTAATTTTGAACTGTTGTGGTACTCTATGCAAAGATCATCAATAAAAATAATGGGAATGATGTCCCCGAATTTTCTCTCACAAATTCTAATAATTCTTCTGTCATTCCTCCCCCCTCCCACAAAATTATAGATCTTGGTCAAAACGATGAACACCACGAATGCTTTGTTTTGGACGAATTGAATAAAATTTGACTGAGAATTTCAATTTTAGTTACAAGATCAAAAATCCTTTTTTTATTTATCTAAATCATTTCATTTCTAAATTACTGCATTTATATTATCCGAATGTACGGATAGACAAACGATTAATCTATTAACGAATTAGTTTCTAACTTTGAAATTAATTTACATTCTAAAACTATGTGCCAAATGCCATTGATCTAAGTCGTTGAAATTATTTAGTTATCGTGTTTTCATACATATAAAAGCAAAGACCGACAGATCATTAACCAATTAATGGATTTAGTTCAAAATTTGATACGGGTTTCCATTTTAGATAGTATATCTACGTACAACATTTTATCTTTCTAACACTTTGAGTTTTATATTTATCATGTTCATTTGTACTAGAATAGCAAAAGATTTGAAAATGTGCTAGTAATTTACATATTTTGGTGTATAAACCACATATAAAATTGCATCAGTCTACATCGAAGCACTTTTCAGTTATCGTGTTCGAATACAGATTGATCCCAAAAATGTGTCTTTTGGATTAAAGGATGTCTGAAACATGAAAATTCATCAAAATTTGGAGAACAATATTTTTTTGCTATTATAGAACTTGTTTTTTTATATACACTGTATATGAGAAAGTGACATCGTCTTTTATCTCTTTCTCAGGTAAATTATCAACATCATGATGTTCTCCATTTTGTGTTTGTTTCTCTCTATGGTTTGGTCCGCATTGGGAAAATGTCCACCGGCCGAAGACATCGCCCCTCACTGCATATGCAAGGACCTAGGAGACGGTCCCATGTTGCTGTGCCAAAACATCATGTCAGCCGAACAACTCATCCCCATCATTAAATCGACAGACAAGTACTCTATGTTTGCCTTGACTCTCATGGATTCTTCACTCCTCTACATTCCCAGTAATTTGTTTAAAAATACAAAATACGAAAAAGTAAGCAACATATCTCTTATATTGTGAACCCTCGGAGTTATCTCCCCAAAATTTTATAGCATACTCTCAAATAAATTTGTCATACCATAGAACGCCCATACATGGCAAGGGCATACATTAGTTACGAAAAAGTATAAACTTCTGACGAGAATTTAGCTTTTTTTCTGAATCTATCGTGTTATCCTTGGCGAATTATGTGGCGATTGATCCCTACCATACGGTTAATAGTATCCGAAAATCGAATTAATATTTTATTATCGAATTTTAGATGCGTTGGTGTTTGAGATAAAAATTTGGCACCGAACTACAGGTGCAATCACAAAATACCATATCAAATTTGATATGTTTAACTCAATGCGTTTTTAAATTACCGCATTGAGAAGTATCTGAAAGTACAGACCGACAAACAGTCAACCCTTCGTTTTATTTCGCCCAAATTCGATATTCATGTTGGATTTCGATAGTATCTGCAAGTTTACAATACAGATACTAAATGTGTGTAATGAATTTTATATATCCAGCTCTCTCCGTTTTGTAGTTATCGTGATAACTTATGTACGAACAGCTGGACAGACGGACTTCCTCTGAACAGATTTTACTTAAAATTTGATAGATGTCTACAAATTTGATGCAAAGACAGCACACCAAATCTCATCCGTCTAGCTCAAAGAGTTTATCCTTTATCTTTGTCATAGACGGCAGACCGACGGGCATTTTCCAAAAATATTTCTGAATTTGAGAAACATATTTTTGGAAAATGCCCGTCTATTTGTCCTCTGTGACAAAGAAAACTGAAAAACACTTTGAGCTAGACGGAGGTCTAAAACGTGTAGATTTGTCAAAATATCGAGTTCAAATTTTTTGACGATTAATACATTTTCTGTATACTACGCATACGAGAAAGTAAAAAGGGAAAAAATATTTTGCATGACATTTTGAGAAAAAGTCTGAGCGAAAACAAATTAAAATTAATACAACAGAAGTTGTAAAATTGTAGAAGAAGGAGTTGTAAACAAATTGTTCAATCAATCGGCTAAAGGTATATGAAAAATCAAAAAAATTTAAGAATTTTTCTTAACAATGTGATAATTATTTATTGTTAGGTGTAGCATCTATAAAATGCGTGATAGGACATCTATGAAAAAGAGAAATGGTGTAATGTTTTACAAGGCAGAACGAGCTACTCAAGAGCTACAAGATACCAAGAGATAATAAATTGTACACGTATGCTTCCTATCTGGGTGATAAATGCGTATCATAAAATGGGTTTTCAAGATTTTCGTTAGTTTTTAATTAAAAAAATTATCATGTTTTATCTAAATAATTACGGAGCAAATTATTGCTGAAAAATCATCTTTAAACTCTTTTAGCATTTCATTTGATACCAATTTGAACTTTTCTAATTTAAAAAAATATTTTGAATATATATATATATTAATAATAATTTTCTTTCTTTGAGCTAATTTATACACAGTCGCGTTGCTATGGTATTAAATAAATAATTCTGTGTGCATGTTGTGGGCACTATATAATTAAATTTAAATTTAAAAAAAAACAGCAATAAGCGAATCAAGCCTGCTAAACTTCGGAATAGAAATGTAAGCTCCTTTAATTTTTTTCTTTTGTAAAATGGCGAAAATTAGTGATCATATGGTGTTAATGAAACATTTCTTCATTCAAAAATTATGATTCTTTGGGAATTCCAGAAACTTACTGTAACCCTATCTTGTGAAATTAAAAACATACATAATTAAATGTATGATAAGTTAAATATTATGCAATATGTTTCAAATTAACTATGCTCCATTAATTCTTTTTTCATTCCTTAGTTTTCCTTCACTAAACAAATGCTTCACTTAAATATTTTAAACTTGAACTATCAATTAAATGAATCATTTTATAACACATTCCCTAAGTGTAAATTAACTGAATTTATGACTAAATAATACAAATATTAATTGTATTTTATTTCAGTTAATCTCAATTAATTGCATAGCTTGATTTTCTAATTACCTTATGAAACAGTTCTTAGCATCTAAATTGAGACAGATATTAAAAGTGGCGTTTTTTTTAAAATAGCCTTCTATCTTTTCAGTTTACTGTGTTCAATATTCTTTTTGATATGGTCACTTATATAATAATGCTCTTAAAAATGTAACTATCCGAATAATCTATCTTTTAATTATGCAATGTTTTTCGCATTTCTGTAATTTTAACTTCCCATTCTTGCATTGAATAATAGTTTTAAAAACATAAAAAGGGACCCCAGAATATTTTTTTTATCTTTCTTCTTTATTTTCATGTTTAATAAGAAAATCATGCAATAAAATATTTAATGAATTAATGAAAACGTTTTGAATTTCCTTGCAATAATGAAATCTATGATTGGATTATAAAAAAAAAAAAATGTTCTTAAAAATCCCAAAAATTCAATAAAAATTTGCATGCCACTATATCGATATCATTAAAAAATGATTTTTTAATGATATTGATTAAAAATTATTTTTTAAAGTAATAAAATAATGTAAAAATTACTTTGGCCAATAACTATGAAATTTCGCTTATTTTTTTAATTCGTTAAAATTCTGTTGTTGCTTTTGGCACTTGCTATAAACAATCTCGCTGATCAAGTCAACGATTTTAAGTCGAGTTTTAGCGTTTCTTGTTTCAGTAGCTCCATCTAGAGTCAAGAATACATCTTAGCTACTCATACGTCACAACATTTTTCATGGGGCGGACTTCATTCATACCTTTCATTCACTCATCCACAGATCGTAATTTAGACCTTCGAGAAAGAAAGATCACTTCTGAACCAGTACCCCCCCCCCCCCAGTGGTATTGTCTCGATTTGGAGGAATTCGTGGCTACGACAGATTTATACGTACACTAGCTACCATATACACGGAGAGTATTAAAATTCTATTATTTAAAAATGATCTGTCAAATTTGGTTCTACTAAAGCATGTTTCTACTATAAAATATTAATTCGTTACACCTTATGTCGAAATCGATGTTAAAAGAGGATTATTGCTATTTTTTCACTGTTACATGGGAGCTGCCTTGTTGTAAGATAATTGATTGTATCTTAAAACTCAATTTCAGATTCGTTTCGTCAACACTCAGTTGATGTCTTTATCAGATGGAGACCTGGCGTTCGAAGGACTCGAGGACCTTTTGGAAGAAATCCGTGCGACGGATGCTCATTACATCACCCAGTGGGATTGGTCCCAGCTGAGGAACCAGCGGGCACTTAGGCTCATCGATGTGAACCTCATCGAATTGCATACGCTCGACCAGGAATTTCCCGCACTCGAGTCCTTGAGGACTCTCGGTATCAGCAAGGCCGATATATCTTTCATCCACCCTACAGCCTTCAGCAATCTCAAGAATTTGGATCTTCTGATTCTGAGGGACAACTCAATCTCTCAGCTGTCCAGATCCATGTTCCCGTCTCCTGCTAACCACTTGACTATCATAAATTTGAGGTACAGCTTGGTATTTTCTTGCTGGCATTTTAAGATTCAATTTTTAATTTCTTTAAATCGGGACTTCAAATAAGATTTTGGGTTTCTGTCGGGAAAGGAAGGATCAGAGAAATATCAGAATTATTACTTATCTAGACATTCTCTATGCAGTTGGGGGACTTCGATTGGTGTCCCCAGTACTAATCTCTGACCGATTTTGTCAATTTCTATTTTATGTGAAAGTGCAAGACTACTAGATGCGTTATCAATTGTCCAATACTTTTCATTTAAGAGAACTATCACAAAATAAAATTTTGTCAGAATTCATCTGTTTCAAGGACTATATCGACTTTGCCAATTTTATTTACCTCTTTGAAAGCATGTCTAACCAATCAGAATGCTCCATGATTATTGTTCAAATAAAATTTAAAATAATTCTTTCCTTTGTCGCGATGAAATAATGTTGATCAAATTTGATTTATATAATTTAATTCTATTAATATGGTAGGGTGGGTGAGCAGCTGATCGTCGAATACAGTTAATAATGAATTTATTTATTCCTTCTGATATAATTTAAAAATTATCTAAAAAATTTTTTAAAATTTTATTTGTTTACTTTCATACAAGAATCTGAACAGTTCCCCATCCCTTCTCCAATGACTTTTTATCTATATTTTATCTCTCGTATTAATGTTAGCGCTTTTTTTTATTTAAATGAGAATAATCTTTTTTCTCCCACTCCCTGCTTATTTAATCTGATATCCGGATGCGACATATAGTGTTTTGGATGGTAATACAATAATTGAAATTAATGATATGCTATCATGTCTTTTTCATATTCTTTTATTTTAATGAAATTTTGATTAAACTGTATGTCAAATGTAACATTAAAATTTCATTCAGTTTTGCTATGTACGGTTTTAATGTAGAAACATGATATGAAACAGCTACAGCATCTATAGAAAGTAAGTAAGGGTTTGGTTTGGTTAAATTAACCTAACGTTTTTAAAGCAACACTTGGGATATTTTGGGACGGCCCTCGTGACTTTGAACTGCGGTCAGATGACGAGGACGACACCTGAGCTGGCACCCCCCTCTCCACACCAGCGGGAGGACGTTTGGTCACGACGGATTTAACGCGCAACTGACCCCCTTACACGACGGTTCTTCGGTGGAATCGGGTCTCGAACCTGAAACCCTGCGGTTCCGAAGCCGAGACGGTACCACCAGGCCACCGCGGCCCAGTAAGTAAGGGAATGATATCTTAATAATATTGGTATCTAATATTTTGGATGTTAATCATAATAAAATTATAGCTGTTTGAACTCAGTAAGAAAATACTGACGAAATGCAATGCTATCTCATATACATATTAGTTAGATATTGGGGAATCGATTTATATAAAAAAAGTGGTCTTCCTGAAATTTTCTCTCATACTCCTTTATAAATGGATTGTCCTCGTCTTCTCTTAGCCACATAAAAATTGGAACCTTGGTAAATACTGTGACTCTACATATGCTCACTTTTCTTGAATGCCAAATTTATTTAGATCATCGTCCTTTCCTAACTAGTTTATAGACTTGAGGCAAAATTTAAAACGGATCTACACTTCAGATTTTAAAAATATGTACTCGTTTTTTTTTTTTTAAATCTTTCTGACTCTTTTCACAGTCGCAGTGGTCTGATGGCAAAGTCTCGGCCACGAGACTGTTGCGACCAAATGTCCTCCCGTTGGTGTTATAAGAAAGTTTGGAGAGGGGGTTGCCCCCTCATATGTAGGCTTCGTCATCTCAAAGCTTTTTAAAACTGCAAGGTTCGTCTCAATGAAGCCTTAGTATTGCTTTAAAATGGGATGTTTATGTAACTAAATTCTTTGCATCTTGCAGTTATTGTGTACAGAGTCATAGTTTTCATATTCATGGAGATATGAAAGCGCAGATTCGTCAAAATCAGGTTTTGCGTTTGCTATACGGCCTGTGGTGAGACAGATTTAATTATAAATGCGCCACGTTTCCCGTTGTGGATGTGTTGTTACGGCCGACAACGTACAGCAGAGTTAATGTAACTACGGCCGAGAACCTGCCTTTCCCGCGAAATATCAATAAATACTCCGACATCAAAGGCTAACGAGTGGATAAGTAAGAGTATACCTTCCATGGGATGTTATTATTGGACAGAGTCCGACCAGGTACATATTTATAAGAACGACTTTGGTTAGGCCAAATCACAGGCTATGGGAACAAGGATAAAAGAACATGAAGAACAAGGATATTTTCACACGAGGCGCGATTCGTTGAGGACGACACCCAAGCCACTTTCTCTAGTCTTTTCCGTCGTATCAACAGAAATGTGCATGACCTTTACTATGCATTGGGAGACATGCAAGACGATTTTTATAATAACCATGTTTGGAAGCTGAGAACTTTTCATCAACAACTCCGAATCGCTGTATTAGTGAGATCTTTATGTGGAAATAAGGAAGAAAGGCGATTTCTTTTTATTGTTGGTGCAGAAATTTTTTTACATTCACTTCGTAATTATACAAAAAGGAACCAGCAATAGTCTTCCCTCCACGATTTTGTACTATACATACTGATTCAATATGATACGCTTAGTGTTTCGGAAAATAGTATGGAAAATCTAATATGTACTTTGAATTTTTCACTCTTTTTTGTTTGGATTTTAAATTTGATATAGATTTAAATTTTGGTAATAACTGAGTGCTAAATATCGTTTTTATAGCTGTACTTTTATAGTTTTATTGTTGTACTTTTGATTTATCATGATCACTTCTGAGATCGTGATAAATAGGAATAGTTTCATTTCAAATGCAACTTTAGCTGCTATTCTCTTCAAAGTTTTATTCAATATTTTTAATACTTTTCTGAACATTTGGCAACAATTAGAAATTTATTTCATTTTATCGTCTGAAAATAAATTAAATTATAATGAGATAATTCTGTTTATTTTGCAAAATGACGAATGTAATTGTTATTGAAATTCTCGCCCCAATTTAATCGAGGAAATTCAGTATGTAATCTTGTGGCAACAACTATAGTTCCATGTTCAATTTTGACTTCATTTGGAAGCCAAAATATTCATTTTTACTTTCTCGTATAGATAGTATGGAGAAAGTATAGTAATTGCCAAAACGTGATTTTTTGACAAATCTCTTCGTTTTAGAGTTCAAAAAATGAAATCTATGGAAAATGTCCACCCGTCTGTCTGCTTGTCTGTGACAAAGATAGCTAAAAAATGCTTAGATCTACATGGTTGAAACTTGGTGTACTTTTTACTCTAGATTTGCAGATGTCTGACTAATTTTGAGTAAAATCTGATCAGAGGAAGTCTGTCTGTCCGGCTATTCGAGTATAAGTTAGCATGATAATTATAAAATGAAGAGAGCTAGATAGATATAATTCGGTACACTGATTTAACATTTATAATGAAGTAATCTACCTATCCAATTTTGAGCCAAATCCAAAACGGGGTTGATTATCTGTTGGTCTGTACTCTCAGAAATAAGTAAATGTGATAGTTGAAAAACGCAATGACTTAAATAAATCAAATTTAGTACAGAATTTTGTGACAAAAAGTGCGGTTTTGTGTCAAATTTTGATATCAATCGGTGTCTAAAATATAAATTTGGTTTCCGGATACTATTAATGTATGATGCTATGAATTAATCGCTAAAAAACTTACCAAGAATAATACAATAAATTCAGTTAAAATGTTAAATTCACACCTAAAGGTTAATATTTCGTAACTATTGTACGCCAATGCTATGTACGGCGTTCTTTGGCACCTTTATGAGAAAATATGCGAGAAATATTTGGAGATCACTTCCGCTAGTTAATAATGATTGTCGATTGTTGCCATACACAGATTGCTTGTCATTTGCTTATAAACATTTCATGTTAAAAAAGTATTGATTTGTTATTACTTTTTTTATATGAAGATTTCAAAGACAAAATATTGCAATTGTCAAGGAATTTGACCTTTTGAGAACTCTCTGCATTTCAGACCTCTTGGAGAGAGGAATACATGAACCAGGGGCCAAACTTACAAGGCGTCAAGGAAACAAAACATTAGATTGTTTTTGATAGATTTTAAAGAAATGTATGAGAAGGGCATAAAAAATAGCCCCTCGGACGTCATTCACCTTACTGAATCACTGATGACGGATGGGAATGAAATAATCCTATTACGCCCGAGGCTCCATCCCCCCTACTTCATTTTTAGCATGGACCTCATTGGAAATCCTATCTTTGTGCGATCATACGACAGTACGTATATTAACATTTATAACGCCAAGCACGAGGTCAATTCGGTACTCTTGAAACGATTCATGTTGCTCTCATTTTACTTAAGTCAGAATGATGAATATCTTTGGAGATCACCCACAGTGCCTCCTAGTCATTTTCGACCATACTTCCCTCCAAATGTATACATGGTATCTTTTATATGGGAATAATAAAAGGATATTTTATAAGATATCTTTTATATGGGAATAATAAAA